>SKCR01039169.1:0-88997 GCA_019454045.1 Zanthoxylum bungeanum | reverse complement strand
TCTTGAATACATAATTGAATCAACAAAGTTGGCTTGGTGGTGTAAAACTCAGAATCTGACTTTCAGGTCCTGGATTCGAATTCAGGGGTACATTCTCCGCTTAAACCCGGGTCAGATGGTTTGGCAGCGAGATTTCCAACGTTTCAAAATAAAAATAATAGCTCACTGTAGATACAGTGAGAGGGATGTAGAAACTTTAAGTAAAAGTTTATGTATGTTTATCATTTTTGCACTACTATTGACATGATGACACACTTTGCACTTTTGATGAACAGTAGCAAACATTCAGAGTTGGTGCAAAATAAAGAACCTCAGCCATTCAACATGCAGCTTCTACAGTGAGATTAACAAATTCCAGCTAATAGTTTTATTTCAAGTTTGCAGTGCCCCAATCTTTTAGTTTAAAACAAAAACATGAAAGAAATAAAACACAGAAATGGTAAAAACATATGATAAACATAGAAGTAATATAATTACCATGAAAAGGAAGCCAAGCAGCTTTATTCATCACAGAAGTAGAAATGACTTTTTCTATTCATCATAGAGTTGAGGGTTTCTGTTCACAAATATATGGAAATTTGTATATTATTTATTACAACAGAGAAAGCTCAAGTGCAACATATCTGCCTTTATGCTAGCCTAATCAGCGACAGTCTCAGCCTTGCCTGTGTTCTTCTCAGTTGCACCACCGCTCTCGCATTCAGCTTCTTTAATCTGCCTCATAGTGTCGGCCTTTTTCTCCATGAGAGCCTCTATTTTTTCATTAATCTTCTCCAACTTCTGCTTTAGCTTACCAATATCCTTGCTCTTGTCCTTCCCACCAAGTTTTCTTTTCTTGTCATCCTTCTTGTCCTTTTCTTTTTTATTCTCTTTGCCTTCATCTTTCTGCTTCTCCTCCTCTTGACGCACTGATTCCTTCCCACTTTTTTCTATTTTAAGCTCCCTGGAGGTTACTCCAACCTCACCCTTTTCCCCATCCGTGCCTTTCTTCTCTTTCTTTTTATCTTTTTTTACCTTTTCTTCACTCCTCTCTTTTACTTCATCTTCTTTTCCCTTCCCGACTTCATCCTTGTGCTTCTTTTCTTTCTTCTCATCCTCTACACTCTTGTTCTTCTTATTCTTCTTCTTCTCATCTTCATCCTCATCTTCGCCACCACCTTCTTCATCCTCCTCCTCGTTATCTTTCTTCTCCTTACCCTTCACCATCTTCTCTTCTTTCTTCTCCTTCTCTTCTTCCTTTTCCTCACCCTCTTCATCTTTGTGCTTTTTCTCTTTCTTCTCCTTATCTTTCCTCTTTTTGTTTTTGTCATCTTCCTCATCATCTTCACCATCATTTTGTTTCCCCTCATCCGCTTCTTCATTGTATTTCTTATCTTTCTTCTCCTTAGTGTTCTTCATCTTCTCTTCTTTCCCCTCATCTTTTTTCTTCCTCTCTTTCTTGTCATTCTTCTTCTTCTCTTCATCATCCTCGCCCTTCACATCCTTGTCCTTTTCCTTTTTCTTCTCCTTAGCACTCGGTGTTTTATCTTTACCTTCCTCTATCTCTTTTTTTCCTTCTAAATCTTCATCTTTGTTGTTCTTCTCTTTTTTTTCTTTCTTTCTCTTATCCTCTTTTGCTCTGTCCTTTTTTCTCTTCCCATCTTCATCATCATCCTTCTTCTCTTTCTCCTTTTTCTTTGATTTATTGTAATCCTTCTCTTCATGTTTGTCATCCTTGTCCTTGTGTTTTTCCTCTTCCTTCTCCACTGATTTCGTCTTCAATTCAAGCTCCACCTCAGACTTCTCCTCAGCAGCATTTACTTCTATATCCTTGGTTTGGACTTTGAGATGCAGTTCTTCTTTCTTGACAACCTTTTCTAGTCCCCCAGCATCAGATGCAGATCTTTCTTCCATCTTAAGGTTTTGCACTGAAACTTGAAACTTCAATTTAAATCCTTTTCTATTAAGCTTTGATGACCTGAAAAAGCCGCAGGATATAAGAAAGCGAAAAAACTATGCAAGCAACTAAAAGAAACATATAAACCACACACAATGAAAAATTAAATAAATAACAGACTCAATAACAAATATATCACGATAATTGGTACGTGTAACAAACTCCTTGCACATTTGTATCACCCCCCAAAAAGATGACAAAAAATATTTCAGTTTTTCACTGAATACTAAGGATTTGTATCAACATTATTCCTACTTTATTTTAAATGCAAATAATTTGTTAGAATGTTTTTCTTCATTTTGAGATTAAGCAGCAGAGCGGAGAGTAAGGTTTTAATAATTCTACCCAACATTTACTATATGAATAAACACAGCCAAATTATTGAAAAGGAGATAAAATATCTCGACTTTTCATTCTGGAAAATTTTATTACCGAACACCAGTTTCATTTGTCACAACCATTTGATTATCAGTACAGTTCGCAATTCTAACTAAATTTCTATCAGACACCCTCAATTTTATTCCTCGTGCCCTTTTTTGAAGGGGAGACGACATTCCAGCTTCATAACATCACATAAAGACATTAGCAAGACCCATACCCTTTGCTTCCCATGTAATTATAAACTTATTAGTGCTACATCTTTTAATACTAAACCAAAAAAAAAAAAAATCAATTCAAAATCATCAAATGCTGATCAAAGGTGGCCTAGGACAGTCGACATAGGCGGCAAGCTGAGCCAAAGTTTTACCCAAAATTGGGCCCTAAATTAGTGCCAAATCTAAAGAAATATCACTATATTTTTTATCCAAGGGACCATTTAATCCCCAGAAATTAGGGCAACTCAGCAACACCCCTGATGCTGATCATCAACCGACCAAAACCCTCTGCATCCATCACAAAAACATATTTTGAAAAATCTTGTCTACAATCTATTCCATTAATAAATAAATAATGGAAACATATTTCAAATTCTTTGCATATAGAAAAGAACCCGGTGTCTACAATGCTGCATATAGAATCTCAATTATGAAAGTACAATTATACATCAATAGTCACCATTGTTCACTTGCTTCAACGCTTTTCATTATCAATTAAACCGATTAACAGTCAATTCTCAAACTAGAAACCCCAGATTCACTAACAAAAGAAAACCAGACCATAAACCCTCAAAATAAAAAATAAAATATAAAAAACCATACAAAATCTTAAGAGTAGTAATTAGCATGATATAATACAAAATTAATACATAAATAAAAGAAAAAAATAAAGAAAATCAAAAAGCTTGTACCTTAGTCTAGTAGTTTGCTTTAAGACGAGATCACCGGAACTGAAGTTGATATCGAGAGAGCTCTGGATGTGTTGCATATATTATTTTGTAATGATGTAAAGCTTGGGTCAATGTTTTGAGCTGTATAGGCTTTGATAGTGTCACCCGCGTGGGACTGTTTGGACGGTCACACACGCAATAAATTAAAACTTCTTGGCGTCGGTTGGTTGGTCGGTCAAAGAGAGAGAGCTACGTGCACTGCGGGTGAGAGGAGATGACCAGGTTTTGCTTAGTTACCAAGGTATTCTGTATTGGGCGGTCGTTGCTACGTGGCGTGCAGTGGGGAAGACAGGTGGTGAAGATCCTTGAATTACGTTAAAATTAACGAATTTTACTAAGTTAGTAAAGCGGATAGAGCATCAACGCCGTTTCCCATTGGGGACTTGAAAGTTTTGATGATGTTGAATGAAATTATAATTCTATTTAATATAATTATAGATGATTAATTAATTATATTACGTCACATAATATTAAAATTAAAGAATTTTTATATATCACGGTCATCACAATTTGATTATAAATATTAGGTTTTTTTAGAAAAATTTAAGATTCAATTCTGATTAGGACGATGCCAAGTTGGCTGGAGAGGGAAGTGAACCATTTTTAACGACAAGGAATTGGTGGTCGACAAGGAGGGAAGGGGAAAAGGATGGCGAAAAAGGAAAGAAGCAGGGGGCAAATATTTACACCATTTAATTAGAGAATGAAAGACGCCAATGTTATTTGCATCAAAATATAAAATGAAACCCAACCCAAGTAAAATAGTATAAGAGCCATTTCCTCGCTAAAGCCCATTCATTTTAAAGTTTAATTTAAAATCGCTCATGAAATTATAATGTGTTAGGAAATTAAACCCAAAGAATGCAATTGGCCGAGAAGCCATTTTCTGTCAAAACTCTCTCCCCATGAACCCATTTTCCCGCGGTGTGAGGATATGATAAAGTAATAGAAAGTTGAGGAGTTTACTACAAGCATATAAATTCAATGAGGACAGCCAAGTAAAGGACAACCAAATCGATCAATACATGAACCTAATTAATTTCAATATATTATTTTCTTTTCCAACACTGTAGTTTAAATTCTTTCAAACTTTCAATTTCATATGTAATTGGAATCTGTTTAATTCCAATAAAACATTATACTTTTAACTTTCAATTTCTTCTTTATCAATTTTCTTCCTTAGATCTAATGGCTTATCCCATTCAGGTCGGTCTTTTATTCACTTTATTTTGATGATTTACTCATCTAACACGCGCGCGCAAAATATCTTTTAAAGCCAACATTATGCTGTATTTTTCCTCCAACTTAAAAATGAAAATGAAGGAAATCCTCCAATTTTGGGATCATTTCCTCCAAAATTTTCAGAATTTCCTCAAATCTAAAAGGAAAATGCATGAAATTCTGTACTAATTTATTACTAAAATCCAATAAATTAAAATGATGTCCAAATAGTCATTTTGTCATAAAAAAGGAAATAATACCATCAAACCCTGCCTAGTAGGAAAGCTAAAAATTTGTTCAAATCATTTCAAGTCTAAATCTAATAAGCCAACAACATTGATAAAAACACATAAAAGCCAACAACATAGCTAAAATCATGTAACATGAAAGAGGCCAAAGTAAAGTTTGGCATTGTTATTCCATAAGAAGCTAAATAGTATGAAATGGATTGTTACAACCGTTTTTTTCTCAAAGTTCAAGACCAAAAAAAAAAAAAATATCCAAATTCAATCTAAGGGGATGTATTGAATTGGGATTTTAAAAGACTATTTTAAGTTAAATAAGTCTTGTGGTATTCAATTAAGACTTTTAAATAATCTAAAAAGTTTTGTGGTATTCCATTAAGACTTTTAGGACTTTTTAAATAGGGTGTCCAAATCCAGTGGTATTCAATCAGGACTTTAAACAAATAATAAAAAGTCTTATGGTATTGAAAAACTTGTTGATTTTGAAGGATTTTTTTATACGTGGGATTGTGTGAGACTTTTTAGTAGAAAATATAAATATCAAATCCTATAAAAAATCCCACCCAAACCCATCAGACTTTTGACAGAAGATTTTTTTGAGGCTAGAGAAGAGAAGAAAAACAGACTTGTGAACTCAAGCTAACTTATTGAGTTATTGATAATGCTTTGTTGCTTGTGCTATGGATGCGTAAATTACTACCATCAAATGTGATACAACACCCCCTTTTTTTTCCCGATTGATTGTTTCAGATCTGGAAGTTTTTGGATTAGGCGATTAGCTATTTTGTGATATGAGTTTTGCTGTAAGTTTTTTTTTCTTTGTTTTATAGCGTATATAAGGTATTTTTAGCCTTGTGTATGACTTTTTTGAAATAATTTGAGACCGTCGGAGATATTATTTATTCCTCTCAAGTCCGGAAAGAATGGTTTGATCGCATGGTTTTCAATGATATATATAAGATATTTACGGAAAATTTAGTGAATATAAATTATTTTTTGATTAATGAAAAAAGCCATTTATAAAAAAAAATAAAATATATGAAATAAAAAATTTCTAAGTCATTTTATAGAAAATACATTTTTTTTCCAATAATATTTTGTCGAACAAACATATTGATACGGTCCTTAAATATTTGCTTAAGTTGCATCTATTTTACACATATTTTTGGAAGAACTTCTCTTCATTATACGCTTGTTGCAGAGAAATCGTGTGCTTCGAAACAAACTTTTATCTTTCTCGTCCAAACTTCGATTCCACTGAGATTGAAATATAATAATTTCTTACATGTGTTGTAGAAGTAATTTAAATGGGGGATTGAGAGCAAGGAAGTAACAAAGGAAAAGGAAAAGGAAATAACAAAGGAAATAGCAAGGAAATTTCTTACATCTGTATCCAGATGTATTCCGAAAGTTATGCATTATTCTTAGAGAAAAAACACTTTTGGAGGTACAAGATTTATTTGTATTGAAGAAATGCTTGCAGCGTTCTTGCAAATCGTTGGCCAAAAAATCTATATGTAATCCTTTCAAATCTTACAAATTCTTATGATATAAATCTTTTAAAATCTTATAAGTAAAAAGTCTTTATTAAAAAAAATCTCATAAAATCTTATAAGTCATTACATTCTTTAAATGTCTTTTAAAATCTACTGGACTTATTTATCGATAAATAGTCTTTTAAAATCTCAATTGAATACACCCCCCTAAATATTACATAGGAAGCAAATAAATCATATATCTTGGAAATCAAGTGAGTGTGACTGGCATTGCCCCCAAACAATACAATCAAAGCGCTCATGCTCTATATGGGCACATTCTTCATCTCAAGCTTTCAATTGATCAAAACTCTTCTAAACTGCTCAAAGAAAATATCTCAGTATGCATCTCCTTATGCTTCATCTTAACTGTTCCGCCTATAGCCAGCATATCAACTCTCTTCTGCCCAATATCAACAATCTCCCTCTTCAAAACCTTAATCTTCTCATCTCTTGAAACCAAATCAGACCTAATCTCCTCATTTTCCTTAACATATGTCATAGAGTTAGCCAACCATTCCGACACCCTCTTTTTTTTGTTCATTACTTTCCCAACATTATTTTTTTTTTAAATCAGTTCGGAAGAGAAAGTGATAGAAATAGAGGAAGAGAGATTATCCAAATGCTCTTTGATACTGGATGTGAAAGTAGTGGAAATAAGAGTAGAAATAGCAAAGAGGGCCAAGTCCTTTTGGTTCTCTAAAAAGCTGGAGAGATCAAGTGGGATGATTTATTTCAGTGTGGACTTTGCCTCATGTAGACACTGTATTTTTATTCATTCATAGCCCGATGATAAGTCTCTTACGGGGACACCCTCTGAAAATTGGGGATTGTAAGGATGAATGCCAGGAAGGAAACGAACTCTAGGGAACACATCCAAAAATCGGATGGACATCACTTATATCTGGCCTACCTTGTCTTTAGCCAGAAAATCCGGCGAGACATGACCTGAAAACCCTAAAGCTGGCCAGACATGATGCAACTGTCTGTGAATGAGCATATTATTAGTTACTGAAGTTTAGGGATCTGATTGTCTCCGGTCGGACTTCTATTGAGCTATCAGCACACGTGCAAAATTAAATTAGCTGGAATCACAGGCTTGATTACGTCCGGCCGGAAATACATCGAAATCATAAATTTGGCCAGACAAGGTTCAAGTTCTATCTGATGTTTTGATTGCCAATCACTCGGGACATATTGGAGGAGGATAGGGGAGTTTGCTCCCCCTTGCATCATCTGACCCCCTCCGTTTCACTATAATATGAGGTCTTTTGGAGTGTTTAAGAGAGGTTCCCTTGTGGAGGCCAGTTTTTGGAGAAATCACAAGAAATCCCTGAAAAATTTTGAAACCTAGAAAAAGAAAGGCAATAATGAATCTCTGGAGTTCCCATATTTCCTGGAAAAAATCCAGCAAAACCTTAAATCCCAGAGGTGTCTTTCGAGCCATTGCATATGTAAAAGCATATGACATGAGGGCACCCTCCTTTATTTTCTGATTTCACACAATATCTCTGCTTCGTCCTAGGACACATCCGGCCGGACATGGACATATAATCGGAATGCCCGGCCCGTTTCTCTGAAGCCAGGCCAGGAGCTATGTGTAGGAAACGACTTTCCTTAGCGCGACGAAAGTTCCTTGTGGTGGCACCGGCTCCGGTATGGATATTTCAAATTTTCTTTGCATTCTCCCTTTGTTGTAGTATCCGAAATCAATCCTTTGTTGTCCAACACTTGGATCAACCACTCGATCTTCCGAACTATGACTCGAAACCAACAAACCGAAGTGTGGGCTTCACTCACAAAGATTAAACTCTAAACGATTTAGAGAATCAAGATGTCACAATTGGTGTTTGGCTTTAGGAATTTCAAACACTCTCACAACACTTGTGAATATTTGAACTCTCTCTATTTTCTCTCAAATCTTTCTCACACCAATTGTGTGGATGTTTGCAAAATGTTAACCTTAGGAAGTGAGAGAAATGGTAGAGATTATATTCTGTTACACAAGCCAACTAACATTGTCATTAAGCATCTAATTCTTTCTTGCATTGGCCAACATAAAAATATGAATGTCATACCAAAGCATAAGAAATGATAAGTTAAAGACAAAGACTTTTTCATTAAGCATCTAATGCTTTCTTGCATTGGCCAACATAAAAATATGAATGTCATACCAAAGCATAAGAATGATAAGTTAAAGACAATGACTTTTTCATTAAGCATCTAATGCTTTCTTTCAATGGCAAACACATAAATGTGGAGGCCATACCAAAGCATAAAATGCATTAGCTAATGACAAATACATTAGGTGTATACATGCCACCTAATAGACATAATTGTGTGGATGACATGGTAAGCTATATGACTTTGTCTCCAATGGTAAATAAAAATCAATATCTTAATAATGATTTATTTACCTTCAATTATGTTGAAGTAATTATCTCATAATTATTACTAATTTGATTATCTCATAATCAAGACTTGATTATCTCATAATCAAAGAATTCTAGAAAACATTATGTTAAACTAATTTAACATAGTTTTCATTTGTGACAATAAATATTATTAATCTCATTAATAATATAAATATAAAGTCAGCATATAATTAGACAATCTAATTATATTAGGTTTGCTACAGTTAATCGAGCTAGCACGGAGACCAAATGGACCTACAGTTCCGAGCTCCAATAATTCAGAAATATTAATTAAACTATTTAATCAAATATTACGAATTATTAACTCCGCGTTATTCCACTAAAAACCCGAAGTTGAACTCTTATTACCGTAGATGGATAAAATAAAACCGAACAACTTCGGTGTCCATCGATATAGTCATTACATATGGATATAGCCCTTCACGAATATCTCATAAATAGAGTCGGGTCAAAAGTCCGTTAAACCCCCTAAATATTTTGTCTCTTAAGCACCATTGATTCTATAATGAACAAATAATTCATAACAATTATGAATATAAAACTTTCTTTTCGTAATAGAAAAGTTGAGCGCTCAAATTGTTCAAGTCCCGAATCAACTCTTAAAAAAGATATTCTTCTGCTTCTCGTAGAAGGAGTGAATTCCATGTCTATGTAAAACATTCACAGCTACACACCAAACCATATCCCCAAAATACATAGTCATTGGCCGGGAATGCAACACCAACCTCACCATAGTAAATCGAAGGACATAGCCTATCATGCATGAGTTCGTAGTACACTCAAGATTAAGATCGAATCCATATATGACCATCTATTAGATAAAATGAATTTCTTCGGTTAACGGATATTAAAAGAAATTCATATTTATCTGAGTCCAGTCCTATATGTGTTAGTGTCCTAGACATGCCCAATGTCTCTAAGTCATGATATTGTGTGTGAATGATCAAGTGAGTTTGCGGAAAAACTTACATTGAACGGATGTTGGATTTCAAAAATCTTTGTATATTGATGAAGCTCCAAGCTTTGCTGAATGAATCCAACCCAATGGTGAGTTTCCCTATCACATTCACTTGACTCTCTATGTACTAGAAAGGTTGATATTTTGCAACAAAATCTCTAAGGAATAATGAGAAGGTCACGGCAAAAGAGAGGGAAGAGAGAGAGATGAAGTTTTGATTCTAAAAAAAATATTACCAAAGTTGACTTGCAAAAGTGGTATATGCTTTTCCAAAAAGCTAAACAAAAGGCAAAGTGTGTTGGAGGGAAAAAGGCATTAAATGCTCCCACCAACTTTCATCACTCATGTAGATATTTGATGTAAGTTAGTGGGTCCCACCACTTAAATTCAAAATTCAAGTTGGCTTGCTCAACACACTTCGGGCTCAGGTTCGTTTAATCTGATTGAACGAATTTTCCGTTGCGACGTAATTAAATCTAATTTAATTAAATAATAATGCCCATCAAAATTATTACGAAAGTCGCTTACAAATTAATTCCAAATTAATTCGTTCGCCCGAATTAAAATCCAATTTTAATTCCGCATTGAAATTTGATTTCAATTAATATATCCAATATATTATTTAATCGATTAATTCCAAATTAATGGCTTTCTCTCTTCTATTCGAATTTTATCCCAGATAAATTCTTGCCGTAATTAATCCCAGATTAATTTTCTCTCTCTCATAATTAATCCTAGATTAATTCTGTTCGAGTCAAGTGTCATTGGTGAATCTTTGGGAAGCGACCCAAGAGATCTCTAGATATGTTGGCAGTAAATCCGGTTTTCGGACTATTTGACACGTGCATACCGCGTACCACGTTCTCACCGATTTACAACAGATGGTTGGCTTCTAGCAAAGCACCGTGCCTACCCAATTCTCCAGAAATATTCAACGAAGAATATAGTACACTATATATTGCGTATTACGATCTAGTATTGGATGTCACATGCTAGGCCTAGGGCTGGAATTGTGTCTGCCCCGTACGAAGCATAAATCGAATCACTAGCAACTAGTCTCTGTAATCGAATAATCATGACCTAGTCATATTATCCCGATAGCTGCAGCATATAAGAGAACTAGTTATGTATCCTTGCGTGATCATAATCTCCATATCACTGAAGTGATACTTCCATATTGACATCACACCCAATACACTACGATTCTCAGTAAACCCAGAAGAGGCGTACACAGAACCTGTTAAAGGCGACCAAAACCAAAGCGTACTGATTATCGCAAGTATTAGCGATGCAAGTCTCAATTTAAGACCATATACACCTACCCTGATTCGGATTCTCATAGACACATAGTCATACTATTAATGGGATTCTGAGGGATCTATCCAGAGCGAAGCTGTTCCCGGTCCAACGGCTAACAGAAGCTCCTATCACACTTGCATAAGTATCTTATACTTAAATATATGAGAACTATGTCGTTAAGCTTCCATAACGGGCACAAGTGTAATACTAGTCTATTCCGTATTATCGATGTCCAGTCTCGATAATACTACGACTATGGATATTTAATGATTAAACCATTCGTAGATTAATAATGTCTCATATCTTATTAATCCGGAACTAATCATAATGACTTTTATCATTTATTTATATTCAAGTAATCCAATTACAAAATGATAAAATAGCAATTTCCTTTTTCACATAGTTAATTTGTATAAAAACCACAATGTCTTTTACAAATAGTGATGTTATGGGTCATAATTGTCCAATAATATGATCGCATCATACAAAGTGCCTTCATTCCCATGTCACTACATGAACGATCCCAGATTAAGGTCGTCATACAAGTATAGAATGGAACGCAGCTATAGATAAACCACAAATAAAGTACCCTATTTATTTGCTCTCTATGGACTATTTAGATTACTAACTTCAGACTTAAATCCTCTTGTGCATCAAACATACACTAAGTCTGAAGGTACAATAGTAATCAAGGTAAATAAGATAATTGGACAATATGCGATATAATTCAAACAACTTTGATAAAATGAATAATGCATTTATTATTATTACAATAATCAATTTCGTTTTACAATACATTAAGCTTTAGAACATAAATTCCAAAAATCTCACACTTAAACTAGAGCAAATGGGACATGATGTAATCCTAAACCCTTTAGGTGACCTTCAAACACTTTAGCCGATAAGGTCTTCGTAAATGGATCAACCAGGTTGTATGCGGATGAAATCTGTGTGACAACAACATCACCTCTCTGCACTATCTCCTTGATGAGGTGATATTTCCTCTCAATATGCTTACCCTTCTTGTGGCTTCTTGGTTCTTTGGAGTTCGCCACTGTACCACTATTATCACAATAAAATGTGAGTGGTTTATCCATATCTGTAACAACTTCCAGATCTGCCAAGAACTTACGGAGCCAGACTGCTTCCTTAGCTGCTTGACAAGCTGCTACATATTCAGCCTCCATGATAGAGTCAGTAATACGAGATTACTTTATGCTCCTTCATATTATAGCCCTACCACCTAAGGTGAACACTGATCCAGATGTTGATTTCCTAGAATCGACATCCGTCTGAAAATCAGAGTCTGTATAGCCTCTCAGAATCATATCCTGACTTGTACATACAAGCATATAATTTTTCGTTCTCCGAAGATACTTGAGAATATGTTTCACCGTTACCCAGTGATCTAATCCTGGGTTGGATTGAAACCTACTGACTACTCCCAATGCAAAACAGATGTCTGGTCTCGTGCATAACATAGCATACATAAGACTTCCAACTGCTGAAGCATAGGGTATATGTCTCATCTCATCCACTCCTTGAGGTGTCTTAAGAGACTGTTCCTTAGACAAATGAATTCCATGCCTGAAAGGTAAATTACATTTCTTGGAATTCTGCATACCAAATCGCACAAGAATCTTGTCGATATAGGTTGCTTGAGACATTGCTAACAGTCATTTCTTGCGATCCCAAATGATCTGGATCCCAAGTACATAACTTACCTCTCCCAAATATTTCATTTGGAATTGGTTAGCTAGCATATTTTCACGTCCGATAATATCTTTACATCATTTCGAATTAGTAAAATATCATCAACATATAACATAAAGAAAACAACATACCAATCAATGATGCGCTTGTAGACACAAGGCTCATCGATGTTCTGCTCAAAGTTATAAGACTTGATCGTAGTATCAAATCTTATGTTCCAAGATCTAGATGCTTGCTTAAGTCCATAAATGGACCTTTGCAACTAGCAAACTTTTTGCTCATGAGCTTGGGTAATGAACCCCTCTGGTTGTACCATATAGATACTCTCATCAAGATTGCCATTCAAGAATGCAGTCTTGACGTCCATTTGCCAAATCTCATAGTCATAATATGCGGCAATGGAAAGAAGAATCCTGATGGATTTAAGCATGGCCACTGGCGCGAAAGTTTCTTCATATAAATTCCCTCCTTCTAGGTATAACTCTTTGCCATTAGCTTAGCCTTGAAAGTCTGTACTTTCCCATCTATTCCTTTTTTTCTCTTGTAAATCCACTTGCAATCCATGGGTTTTACTCCATCAGGTTGGTCTACAAGTTCCCAGACTGAGTTAGAGTACATAGACTCCATCTCGAGGTTCATGGCTTTGAGCCATTCCTCTTTATCAATATCTTCCATTGCACTAAGATAGATCAATGGATCATCTAGACCATCACAAGATGCAACAACTTGCACCTCACTATTTCCTAGATAGCGTTCAGGTTGTCTTACAACCCTCCCACTACGTCTATGTGGTACGGTATCCTGATAAACTTGCATCTAACTTTCAGATGTAGAAGGTGTAATGTCTTTGTCAACATTTGACAATGGTGTACTGGTCGTACCAGTAAGTAACTCCTCAAGTAACACTTTACTTCGAGGTTTGAACTCTCTAATATAGTCCTCCTTAAGAAATGTAGCATTTGTCGACACAAATACTTTATTATCTTATGGATTATAAAAGAATCCACCCCCAGTTTCCTTAGGATAGCCTACAAATCGGCACACTTGTGAATGTGGTTCCAACTTCGTAGTCTTGTTCTTTAGCACATGTGATGGACACCCCCATATACGGAAATGTCACAAACTAGTTTTACGACCATTCCACAACTCTAAGGGAGTCTTAGAAATAGACTTAGAAGGAACTACATTCAGGATATACATTGTATTTTACAATGCATACCCCCAGAAGAACTAGGTAGAGTGCTATAACTAAACATTGATCTCATCATGTCTAGTATAGTCCGATTTCTCCTTTCTGAAACACCATTTTATTGTGGTTTTCTAGGTGCTGTGAGTTGTGAAACAATTCCATGTTCAACTAAGAATTCCTCGAAATCTCTATCAAGGTATTATCCTCCACGATCTGATCGTAGAATTTTTATACTTTTACCTAACTGGTTCTCAACCTCAGCACGATACTCTTTGAACTTTTCAAATGTATCTGACTTGTGCTGCATTAGGTAAACATACCATATCTAGAATAATCATCAATGAAAGTGACGAAGTATTCAAAAACACATCGGGCTTTTACATTCATCGGTCCGCAAATGTCCGAATGTATTAGCTCATGTGTTTCTTTGGCTCTTATCCCTTTTCCAGTAAAAGGTCTCTTGGTCATTTTGCCTTCTAGACAGGATTCACAGACAAGTAAAGTACCGAGTTTTAACTGATTTAAAACTCCATTCCTAATTAGTCTATCTATCCGGTCAAGGTTAATGTGACAAAGTCTAAGGTGCCATAAATATGTATCATCATGAGAAATCATTTACAGTTTAGTTTTAGATCTTTCAATCTTAAACATTTCAGTATTAAACATTGATTCATGCATTAACGGCCTTAATACATATAGATTATTTTTGGAGTTTCCCGTGTATATCTTTAATCCATTTCTACTAATAATAACTGACTTATTATTAAATGAAATAGAAAAATCACATTCAATAAGTTTTGTTACAGAAATCAAATTCCTGCGAAAACCAGGAATATATAGCACACCATTCAAACATAAATAACTTTTATTAAAATTCAAATTTGAAACTCCCACTACTTTTGCTGAAACAGCATCCTCTGTCCTAACTCTCATGGTAAAGCTACCTTCAGCAAGGTCCCTCTATGAGTCAAGTAGCTGCAAAGAACAACAAACATGATTAGTGGCACCAGAATCAACAATCCATATGGATTTATCATCCTCTACCAAAAGAGACTCAATGACAAGTAAATCGTATTTACCCGTATACTTTTTCTCTTTAAGCTATGCAATGTATTTTGGACAATTCCTTTTTAAATGCCCTTGTTGTTCACAATGGAAACATTTTCCTTTGGCATTGGTTCATTTGGAGCTTTTGTTGTTCTTCTTTTTCATTGGTTTTGTCTTTGCCTTCCAATTGCCTTTCTTCTTCTTCTTTGCAGATTTAGAAGATTCGGCAACATTTGCCTCGACATTGGACCTACGAGGACCGTCCGTAATAGACTCGTAATTGGTGAGCTCATTCAATAGTTCAGTCAACGTAAAAGTCAACTTATTCATAGAACAATTGATTTTAAACTGCAGGAAACTCTTCGGAAGGGTTTCCATGATCATTGTCACCTGGCTTTGCACATTGATACGTGCACCATTGGTTTTTGCCATATTAAAATGAGACATCATCCTCAACACATGGTCTCGGACTGATGTGTCCTTCCTTCATTCTAGCGGTCAATACATAGACTATTGCCTCATGTTGTTTCCGGTCTGAAGGTTGCTCAAACATGTTTTGTAATGACTGTATAATCATTGATGTTGTCGCTATAGGCTCATGCTGTGCAGTAATAACCTCAGATATGGATGCTATCAAATAGCTATGGGCTATCTCATTAGCTTTAATCCAATTATTATAGGCATTACGTGCAGCTCTGCCAGCATTTGGTGCTGGCTTAGGAGGATATTCCTCCATTAGGATAAATTTAAGGTCTTCGCATACCAAAATAACATTCATGTCACTTTTCCATTTAACATAATTATCCCCGATTAATTTCTCTTGTTGTTTGAGAATTGAGATTATTGCAGATGCCATGGCTGGAAAAAATAATAATAAACGCGCATTCAACATTCATTCATCGCATATTAAAATTGTCAAACATTTAGGCATAAAATTAAACATGATGCATGATCAATGTATAATGAATTAGAAACCTAAAAGAATTACTATGCCACGGTTATCTATCATCCTACAAATAAGTGCCGCCGTAGGGTAGGTCAAGTATTCTTATGATAGACTGAGATATTCTCAATTGATTAATATATCTGAAATAACTCTTATTCTTATATTAATCAACTACCATTATTTTGATCAATGAAGCTTTGATTAACAACTTAATCATTCCTTTATGAGTGTGAACCATTATTTCGGAACCCTTGGACTTAACTAGTGAAGTGCCGCCGTAGGGTAGGTCAAATCACCAGATACATATAGAGTCCCTATCCTTTCGGAATCCAAATCTGATATTGACCCAAAAAGGATACCATCCGTAGGGGGTCGAAAACAAAGCCGTCTCGAGGCCTCTATTGAATCTCACATTTCTAGATAACAATAGAGATCGCGGGATATATAGTGGTATACCCCTCTCCCACTCACTATTTTGAAGTGTAAGGTTTCTATCTCACTAGTATCTTATGAATTTTAGATTACGCTCAGCTAAAGTCACAACTTTTTTAATACTAGTTGATAATTTAGTGATCTAACCAATTTTAACTCGTTAAAATTTTATTCATTAATCCCGATTAGTCTCTACTAACCAATTAACTTAATTTAATTAATTTAATCAAGTTGTTTTAGTGATCTAATCAATTTAACTATTAAATTATTAGTCCACTAATAGGTTTTAAAATTTAGAATTCAACGAACAGACCAAATGTCATAAAACCATTTAATCGATAAAAGCACATTATTTATTCCAAAGGTTCATAGTATTTGTAGGACACAAAAATTGGCGATGCTGTTCCAGGATGGTGGCCCGGTCAGGAGTACGGAGTAGCCCGCGGGGGAACTAAACTGGAGAAATAAAATGGAGTCTCCACCTAGTGTGAATTGGGAAAATGATTTAAGGCCGCACTCACCCTTCGCAAGGGAAGACCTTAAACCGTTGGGTTCAGAATGGTCCCTTACTTATGCCACTTGTAATGAACGGATTTAAGTAATAATATAACCGAGTCTAAGCAACATATCTAAGTTCGCATACAACCTATATCTAAGTTTGCATATAACCTATATCTAATTTTGCATGCATAAAAGTAAGTCGGAATAACGGTAAGCACACAATCTCATGAATACATTAAATCGATAAGCATGGCAATGTAAATAAATAATAATCTAAACATAAACGTAGAAGTGATATAATTAAGTTCCTAATGCGAAGGAAATAACTAAATCATGCTTGGAAATAATCAACTAAATCATGCATAAAAATAACATATTGAACAACCTAATCATGCATAAAAATAACATACTATTTCTAATAAACAACGAATAAACACAAGATTGGATGAAACGAAATATGTGTATTTCTCAAGTGGTACATGGAATTGTATCCCGAGTTCAGACCGCACTACCCTCCATTCGGATTCGGCTACGAAATTTACTTCCGGGTTTCCATCGGATATACCACGAGAGATAGCACAAAAGCATTCATCCCATGGCCACAACATACATGAATCAACAATACGCATGCGAAGAAATAATAACAAATAACAGAAAAATCGCGAGAATAAATAAAAGGGTGCCCTCAGGTCTAACCTCTTAAGTCGCCTCTTGGAAGTGTATTACGCGGTTGTCGGAAGGGTTGATGCTCCGCAACTTTTCCGATTTACTGGTTCGTTGCCTCGCTATTTTGGGCTGTTGTTTCCTCTGTTTTGCTGCTGTTTTTGGTTACTATTTTTACGATAATTAGGGAATGTTTTAGCTTGCTGTTTGCAGTGGTTAAAGGGTGTTTTGGGTGTAGTTTTTAGTGGACTGGTTTACGGTTTTGGAGGGCTGTTTTTGGGGGCTGTATTTGTTGTTTTATGGTCGGTGAAGGCAGGTGCGTGTAAGGGTTTATGTGGAGGGCTGGCTGGTGCATGCGTGGGTGACGTGAGTGGGTTGCCTTTGTCGATGTCTAGGGTCCTTGCTTGGTCGGTCAGTGAAGGCATGTGCGTGTAAGGGTTTATTTCTTTTGTTTGTTCGTTAGGTCAGTGTGGGGTATTAGGCTTTGTTGTGTGGCTTATGTGAAGGGCTGGTTGGTGCATGCATGGGTGACGTGAGTGGGTTGCCTTTGTCGGTGTCTGGGGTCTTTGCTTGGTTGGTCAGTGAAGGCAGGTGCATGTAAGGTGAGTGGCTTGCTGTTTTCCGAGAGAGAGTGTCCAGTGATGAGAGAGGAAGGACGTGAGCTGTTGTTCAGGGTTTATTTTAGCTACGGTCGTGAGAGAGAAGGAATTTTATGTTTTATTTTGTTTGTTCGGTTTTTGAGAGAGGGGGGTGAGGGTTCATGGTGCCGTGAGTTGCCAAGGTTTAGGGTTTATTATTTATTTTTTATGTGTTGTTGTGAATGTGTTAGGGGAGTGAAGGGTTGGTTTATGGTCCTTTTTATAGGAGAGGGTTGAGGTTGTCCTTGTACGAGTAGGGAAAGTATCATGAAATTTATGGAGGATATCTTATAATTAGTGTGCCATAAGGAAATGATCTCTCTAATTTAGGGGGGTGATTTGATTTGATTTGATTTGATTTAATTAGGGAAGGTGATTTATGAGATTTGATTTTATTTTATTTAATTTAGGCATGTGATTTAATTTAATTAGGAAGGTGATTTATGGGATTTGATTTCATTTTATTTAGTTTAGACATGTGATTTAATTTAATTAGGAAAGTGATTTATGGGATTTTAACATGTGTTTAATGTGTTTGAATATTTTTGGATGTGATTTAATGGGCTTGGAGGCTTATGGGCGTGTAGGATGGTTAGTTGATTGGCTTGGGCGTGTGGTTGGTGGTGTGTGGGCTTGGGTGTGTAGCTTGGTGTAGGTTTGGGCCGAAGGTAAGTTTTAAAACAGAGGTCCAACGAGCAAACCCGAAGCTAAGAAAACGAATTAAATCCAACAAGGTACTGATTTCTGACTTTTCCCTTCCGACGTCCGTTTCCCGCGACTTCTGCAACTTAAAAAGTAGTGCCTCCATATGAGGCTCATCATCGAGACTTATATGCAAAAATACAATGCCTACAGTCGCCCCTACTTTGATGGGACTTGTACAGTGTGTGACAGTGACAATCCTATCAAAGTTATGCATGTATTTTTACTTACCTGGCTCGCCAGCTGTTGCTTATCTTACTTGTTATCCTGAGATGCTTTGACCTTTAGGCTTTGTTCCCAAACTGTATTGAATATGGGATTTGTTCCCGAACTGTGTTGAGAGAGGGCTTTGTTCCCCTGGGCTTTATTCCCAAACTGTGTTGAGAGCAGGCTTTGTTCCAGAATTATGTAAATTGTGGGCTTTGTTCCCCTGGGCTTTATTCCTGAGCTGTGTTGAGAGCGGGCTTTGTTCCCAAATTATGTACATTGTGGGATTTGTTCCCCTGGCCTTTATTCCCGAGCTATGTTGAGAGTGGGCTTTGTTCCCCGGGCTTTGTTCCCGAACTGTGTTCAGATAGGGCTTTATTCCCCTGGGCTTTGTTCCCGAACTGTGTTAAGATAGAGCTTTATTCCCCTAGGCTTTATTCCTGAACTGTGTTAATTGTGGGATTTGGTCCCTGGGCTTTGTTCCCGAATTTGTGTAAAGAGTGGGCTTTATTCCCTAACTGTTGATTGTGCGGGCTTTGTTCCCGAACTGAATTGATTGTGGGCTTTATTCCTTGGGTTTTGTTCTCGAACTTGTGTTGATTATGGGCTTTATTCCCGAACTGTTGATTGTGGGCTTTATTCCCTGGGCTCTGTTCCCGAACTTTTGATTGTGGGCTTTATTCTCTAGGCTTTGTTCCCGAACTGTTGATTGTGGGCTTTATTCCCGAACTGAATTAATTATGGGCTTTGTTCCCTGGGCTTTGTTCCCGAACTTATGTTGACTGTGGGCTTTGTTCCCGAACTGTTGATTGTGGGCTTTATTCCCGAACTGAATTAATTATGGGCTTTGTTCCCTGGGCTTTATTCCCGAACTTGTGTTGACTGTGGGCTTTGTTCCCGAACTATTGATTGTAGACTTTATTCCATGGGATTTGTTACCGAACTTGTGTTGATTGTGGGCTTTATTCCCGAACTGTTGATTGTGGGCTTTATTCATTGGGCTTTGTTCCCGAACTATTGATTGTGGGCTTTATTCCCGAACTGAATTAATTATGGGCTTTGTTCCCTAGGCTTTGTTCCCAAACTTGTGTTGACAGTGGGCTTTGTTCCCGAACTGTTGATTGTGGGCTTTATTCCCGAACTGAATTAATTATGGGCTTTGTTCCCGAACTTGTGTTGACTGTGGCCTTTGTTCCCGAACTGTTGATTGTGGGCTTTATTCCCTGGGCTTTGTTCTCGAACTTGTGTTGATTGTGGGCTTTATTCCCGAACTGCATTGGTTGTGGGCTTTATTCCCGAACTGAATTGTGGGCTTTATTCCCTGGGCTTTTTTCCCGAACTTGTGTTGATTGTGGGCTTTATTCCCGAACTGAATTGGTTGTAGGCGTTTTTGTCGAACTTAATTGTGGGCTTTTATTCCCTGGGCTTTGTTCCCGAACTTGTGTTGACTGTGGGCTTTGTTCCTAAGTTGTACTTAATGTGGGCTTTGTTCCCAATCTGTATCGATTATGGGCTTTATTCCCGAACTGTGTAGTGGGCTTTGTTCCCGAACTGAATTGATTATGGGCTTTATTCCATGGGCTTTGTTCCCGAACTGTTTGTCTTTGCCGCGCTTTTCTTTTTCTTAAAAACCTGCGAACAAAAAAAAAATACGTGCATGTGACGTGTATGCATGTATGCATGGATGTATTTCCTATTCCGATGGGTTAGGCCATCCGTGTGCTCTTTGTTGCCTTTTGCATGTAAAAGTCTTTTGTCGCCCCATGGGCCTGCTTATAGTCTCCTCTTGTCAATTCTATTCTGGTGATTGCTTAGTTTTCTTTGGTCCAATGGCTCAAGTTCCCGTTATATCCCCTGATTTTCGAGGTGGTAGACTGATCGCCCCCAGACTTGATTTAGCTTTTGGGTCTCAGCTGTTTGCACTAGGTCAAGGTGGATTACATGATATGGCATTCTATATCATCATATTATCACATGGTACAAAATAGTCCCAATAGTTACACATATTATTGCCCTCAAAGAATGCCCAGTATTGAAACCAAAGAACCTTCAAAACATTCAATGCAACCCAAATCCAAGTCTTTGAATAAATGATCTAAGCCAGACTCAAAATGTGTGTGTGCAAAGGTTCCTTTGCAGATTCATCCCCGGGTAAGCCAACTCAATGATTTTGTCAAAAAATGAGATCGATGGGTCAAACCAACCTAGATGTCTCAATTATACATGCAGTTGCTTTTCTGTGCTCAATGTGGTATGGTTTTCTTTCTCTTTTGTCTCTTTCTTTTTCTCTTTTCATTTTGAACTTCTTCTTTTTTTCTTTTTTTTTTTTTTCAACACACATACCCTTTAAGGTAGCATTTCTCCTCATGGTGGTCCTAATACTCATCCATGGGTAGCTTCACGCTTATCGGTTATAGGTGGTTCAATTCTTTTCTTTAGAGACTTTTCTTTCATTTTCAACCATACCACACATCATAATACAAGCAAATCTGGATAGACATCTAAGCAAACGGTCATTCACCGACCTACAATTTCTTCAACTAGTCACTTTGCTAACTACTCAGGTTTTCACTACTAAGAACCTATAGTGAAGTGCTTACGAGTCTAACATAGGTCAATCACTCAAATTATCAGCTAAAAGCACATCAAGAGTTTATCGTTTCTAAGATTTCACCCTAAATCAAACGATTTCATCATTGGACTTATGCCTAACTATTAAGGACTAAAACAAACAATCAATTTTTCTCTTTTTTTTTTTTTTCACAATGGTCTTTCTATCCTTGCCGTAAAGTTTTATTTTCCTCGGTTTCCTTTTCCCCAATATCCATGTTTGCTCAACTCTTCTTTGACAAGTCTTATTCCTTCTCTAACCCTACGGATATCTATGATGGCTTTTAAGACACATGGTTAACATGATGCGTGTATGTATGAGATGCATGAAATGCGTGCGATGTATAAGGTATAATATGCATGTGGTTATCAAAACAGATATCAGACTCATTCTTCTGACATATTTGGATCATGTTTGGATCTTCTAAGTACATTAAGGTTTTCATACAAGTTGGCCCGTTATCATTTTAAAGCATTCAATCATATTATTGCGAGGTGTAAACTTGTCTTAGTTGAAAAAGGCCCAACAGCTTTACACTTTTGCAATAACGTGGCTAAACAACTTCAAATGATAGGGGGCCCAAACACAAAGTGGCCCATCGTCATTTTAGAAGCCTTCGGCCCAATTGTCATAAGACACAAACTCATCCCAGTTTAAATGGCCCAACAAGTTCACATCTCATGACAAGAAGTCCAACTGAATTCAAATGATGATGGTCCCAAACATAAGCATAAAGGGGTGGCTTCTATTGGTCATACAACTATGGTTCATATGCGGGTTTATAGAAGTGTAGAGAAAGGCTCCCACTGGCGAAGGATTGCCCACAATTAGGTCTCCCCACTCAAGGGTTCGAGCGACGGAGTGAGCGCACCTTTTTTATACGCTAAGGTACGTGCCAACGAATGATGATACATGACTGACTGTCAAATGGATTTCTTATTGAAGATTCCTAGAGGGAGGGTGGAGCAGACTATCTTAAATACCCAAGCCTCTTAGGCTCTTATCGTCTTGGTGACAAGAATAAACAATAGGTCCTCCAAATTAGTCCATCACGGTAAGCTTCGAGTAAATGATTATCTAGGTGCCTTCACAGCTTTTCCTTATAGAAAGGTAGTGAATGAAGGAAGACACCAAACCATTACCTAGCTCTAATAGTGCCTTTGATTAAACCCCTTCAACCCACTGTAGACACGGTTAACTAAAATAAAAATCACAAACATTGCAAGGCATTATTTCAGGGCCGATTCTCTATCCCCAGTGGAGTCACCAGACTGTAGGACATAAAAATCGGTGACGCTGTTCCAGGCTCACAGCCCGGTCAGAATTACAGATTAGCCCGTGGGGGAACTAAACTGGTGAAATAAAATGGAGTCGCCACCCAGTGTGAACTGGGAAAATAATTTAAGGCCGCACTCACCGCTCGCAAGGGAAGACCTCAAACCGTTGGGTTCGGAATGGTCCCTTACTTATGCCACTTGTAATGAACGGATTTATGTAATAATATAACCGAGTCTACGCAACATATCTAAGTTCGCATACAACCTATATCTAAGTTTGTATATAACCTATATCTAAGTTTGCATGCATAAAAGTAAGTCGGAATAACGGCAAGCACACAATCTCATGAATACATTAAATTGATAAGCATGTCAATGTAAATAAATAATAATCTAAACATAAACGTAGAAGTGATATAATTAAGTTCCTAATGAGAAGGAAATAACTAAATCATGCTTGGAAATAATAAACTAAATCATGCATAAAAATAACATACTGACAAAACCTAATCATGCATAAAAATAACATACTATTTCTAATAAACAACGAATAAACACAAGATTGGATGAAACGAAATATTTGTGTTTCTCAAGTGGTACATGGAATTATATCCCGAGTTTAGACCGCACTACCGTCCATTCGGATTCGGCAATGGAATTTACGTCTGGGTTTCCATCCGATATACCACGAGAGATAGCACAAAATCATTCATCTTATGGCCACAACATACATGAATCAACAATATGCATGCGAAGAAATAATAACAAATAACAGAAAAAGAGCGGGAATAAATAAAATGGTGCCCTCAGGTCTAACCTCTTAAGTCGCCTCTTGGAAGTGCGTTACGCGGTTGTCGGAAGGGTTGATGCTCCGCAACTTTTCTGATTTATTGGTTCGTTGATTTCCTTCGTTGCCTCGCTATTTTGGGCTGCTGTTTCCTCTGTTTTTCTGTTGTTTTTGGTTACTATTTTTATGATAATTATGGACTATTTTAGCTTGCTGTTTGCGGTGGTTAAGGGGTGTTTTCGGTGTAGTTTTTAGTGGACTAGTTTACGATTTTAGAGGGCTATTTTCGGGGGTTGTATTGTTCTTTTATGGTCGGTGAAGGCAGGTGCGTGTAAGGGTTTACGTGGAGGGCTGGCTGGTGCATACGTGGGTGACGTGAATGGGTTGCCTTTATCGGTGTCTAGGGTCTTTGCTTGGTTGGTCGGTGAAGGCAGGTGCGTGTAAGGGTTTATTTCTTTTGTTTGTTTGTTCGGTCAGTGTGGGGTATTAGGCTTTGTTATGTGGCTTATGTGAAGGGCTGGCTGGTGCATGCGTGGGTGACGTGAGTGGGTTGCCTTTTTCGGTTTTTAGGGTCTTTGCTTGGTCGATCAGTAAAGGCAGGTGCGTGTAAGGTGAGTGGCTTGCTGTTTGCCAAGAGAGAGTGTCCAGTGATGAGAGAGGGAGGACGTGAGCTATTGGCCAGGGTTTATTTTAGCTACAGTCGTGAGAGAGAAGGAATTTTAGGGTTTATTTTGTTTGTTCAGATTTTGAGAGAGAGGGGTGAGGGTTCATGGTGCCGTGAGTTTCCAAGGTTTAGGGTTTATTATTTATTTTGTGTGTGTTGCTGTGAATGTGCTAGGGGAGTGAAGGGTTGGTTTATGGTCCTTTTTATAGGAGAGGGTTAAGTTTATCCTTGTACGAGTAGGGAAAATATCATGCAATTTATGGAGGATATCTTCTAATTAGTATGCCATAAGGAAATGATCTCTCTAATTTAGGGGGGTGATTTGATTTGATTTGATTTAATTAGGGAATGTGATTTATGAGATTTGATTTTATTTTATTTAATTTAGGCATGTGATTTAATTTAATTAGGAAGGTGATTTATGAGATTTGATTTGATTTTATTTAGTTTAGGCATGTGATTTAATTTAATTAGGAAAGTGATTTATGGAATTTTAACATGTGTTTAATGTGTTTGAATATTTTTGGATGTGATTTAATGGGCTTGGAGGCTTATGGGCGTGTAAGATGGTTAGTTGATAGGCTTGGGCGTGTAGTTGGTGGTGTGTGGGCTTGGGTGTATGGCTTGGTGTAGGTTTGGGTCGAGGGTAAGTTTTAAAACAGAGGTCCAACGAGCAAACCCGAAGCTAAAAAAACGAATTAAATCCAACAAGGTATTGATTTCTAACTTCTCCCTTCCGACGTATGTTTCTCGTGACTTCCGCAACTTAAAGAGTAGTGCCTCCATATGAGGCTCATTATTGGGACTTATATGCAAAAATGCAATACCTACAGTATTGTATCCCGAGTGAGACCATATTACCGTCCATATGAAATCAGCTATGAAATTTATGTCCGGGTTTCCATCCGATATACCAAGGAAAATAATGTACTCATAAGGTCCATTTGTTTCTTAAACTTGAATTCGTAATTTTTAAACCTTTAAACCAATTAATCTTATTAATCAGTTTGCATGCATCTCATATTCTTATTTAACATTTAAATTACATAAAATCATATTTTATAACTAGAATATCATGCATATCTACAAGTTATGGCATGTGAAAATACAATAGTAGGCACCCTACGCTATATGACATGTTATTAAACACTTTAAACATACATATTAACCCAGGTCTGGGCGTCGCGATTTGACCTAACAAAATGCTTCAGGTCAAGGTTGTGTCGTGACGCAAATGGGCTTGCGTCGCGACGCAACCGAGGCAGTAGCCTCTGTTCAGTTTTGCTGGGAGCGTCGCGATGCGTAAAGGAGTTGCATCGCGATGCAACTTAGTTTCCAGGCGCTGGAAATTGAAAAATCAAACATAAATCAAATTGCTTTGACCAGGCTCTTATTTTTCTATACTAATCTAATTAGTACAATAAATCCAAAGCATCCATTGGTCTTCAAAACATGTTCCATGGAGTGTTGTTGAGTTCTTTGTGGAATTTCTTCGTCAAAAGTCCTTCGCGGCATCGGCTCCTCCAAGTTACAAATAGGGTTACATAATGAAATTATTTCAAAGGAAATAAACTTACAACACTTGAAAGAAAATGACCTTATGGTCTAAACTTACAACACTTGAAAGAATACGACCTTATGGTCTTACATTTCCAATACTAAAAACAAGAGCCGGAAAAATTAACGATCAATGCAATACATTCATCACATGAATCAAAAGTAAACATTCATCACATGAACATTAAAACCTTTCATCTCATGAATCTAATTGTGCATACTCATCACAACATGCATTTTAATAATCTATATCTCATATAAATTATTTAAAAAAAAATGAGAAGGGTTAAGAAAACTTTTCAACCTTAAGCTATCGATGACAATTATAGGAAACGATTTTTCTTAGCGCGGTAGAAGTTGCTTGTGGTGGCACCAGCTCTGGTATGGATCTTTCAAATTTTCTTTGCCTTCTCCCTTTGTTGTAGTAGCCGAAATCAATCCTTTGTTGTCCAATACTTGGATCAACAACTCGATCTTCTAAACTATGACTCGAAACCAACAAACCTAAGTGTGGGCTTCACTCATAAAGATTAAACTCTAAATGATTTAGACAATCAAGATGTCACAATTGGTGTTTGGCTTTAGGAATTTCAAACACTCTCACAACAGTTGTGAATGTTTGAACTCTCTCTATTTTCTCTATAATCTCATTAATAATATATAAATATAAAGTGAGCATATAATTAGACAATCTAATTATATTAGGTTTGCTACAGCTAATCGAGCTAGCACGGGGACCAAATGGACCTACAGTTCCGAGCACCAATAATTCCGAAATATTAATTAAACTCTTTAATCAAGTATTACGAATTATTAACTCCGCGTTATTCCACTAAAAACTCGAAGTTGAACACCCGTTACCGTAGATGGATAAAATAAAACCGAACAACTTCGGTGTCCATCGATATAGTCATTACATATGGATATAGCCTTTCACGAATATCTCATAAATAGAGTCGGGTCAAACATCCGTTAAACCCTTCTAAATATTTTATCTCTTAAGCACCATTGATTCTATAATGAACAATTAATTCATAACAATTATGAATATAAAACTTTCTATTCGTAATAGAAAAGTTGAGCGCTCAAATTATTCAAGTCCCGAATCAACTCTTAAAAAACATATTCTTCTGCTTCTCGTAAGATGATGTGAATTCCATGCTTATGTAAAATGTTCCCAGCTACACACCAAACCATAGCCCCAAAATACTTAATTATTGGCCGGGAATGCAACACCAACCTCACCATAGTAAATCAAATGACATAGCTCGTCATGCAGGAGTTCGTAGTACACTCAGGATTAAGATCGAATCCATATATGACCATATATTAGATAAAATGAATTTCGTTAACGTATATTAAAAGAAATTCATATTTATCTGAGTCAAGTCCTATATGATCTCATCATACAAAGTGCCTCCATTCTCATGTCACTACATGAACGATCCCGGATCAAGGTCGTCATACAAGTATAGAATGGACCGCAACTATAGATAAACCACAAACAACGTACCTTCTTTGTTTGCTCTCTATAGACTATTTAGATTACTAACTTCAGACTTAAATCCTCTTGTGCATCAAACATACACTAAGTCTGAAGGTACAATAGTAATCAAGGTAAACAAGACAATTGGATAATATGCGATATAAATCAAACAAATTTGATAAAATGAATAATGCATTTATTATTATTACAATAATCAATTCTTCTACTTCTCGTAAGAAAATGTGAATTCCATGTCTATGTAAAATGTTCCCAGCTACACACCAAACCATATCCCCAAAATACTTAATTATTGGCCGGGAATGAAACACCAACCTCACCATAGTAAATCAAATGACATAGCCCGTCATGCAGGAGTTCGTAGTACACTCAGGATTAAGATCGAATCCATATATGACCATCTATTAGATAAAATGAATTTCTTCGGTTAACGGATATTAAAAGAAATTCGTATTTATCTGAGTCCAGTCCTATATGATCTCATCATACAATGTGCCTCCATTCTCATGTCACTACATGAACGATCCCGGATCAAGGTCGTCATACAAGTATAGAATGGACCGCAACTATAGATAAACCACAAACAAAGTACCTTCTTTGTTTGCTCTCTATAGACTATTTAGATTACTAACTTCAGACTTAAATCCTCTTGTGCATCAAACATACACTAAGTCTGAAGGTACAATAGTAATCAAGGTAAACAAGACAATTGGATAATATGCGATATAAATCAAACAACTTTGATAAAATGAATAATGCATTTATTATTATTACAATAATCAATTCTGTTTTACAATACATGAAGCTTTAGGACATAAATCCCAACACTATGTACTACACATCATGTTTACCTGTATGCATTCATATCATTTCTATTAATATGTATGATTTTAATCCATGTTATGGCACGTCATTTAATATGGTTTGGTTCCCGTTATTTAGTTATACACACTTAGTTATGTCATTTTGTTGCTTTAATTTTCTTCCGCATAATGATTATTTTACTGATGTTTGGATTTTTAAGATGCATGTGCTTAGTATTTTGTTTAGATGTTAGGCATATCTCGGTTTATTTACTGTGTGATCTATGAGTGATGCCCGACCATACTTGTCTTATGTCCGACCGGATATGTATGATATCTGGCCTCATGATCTCGTGGTATATAGGTTGGAAACTCGTACGTAAGTTTCGTAGCCGATTCGAATGGATGGTAATATGATTTTCACTCGGAATACAACTCCACGTATCACTGGGAGACAGCCATTGTGTTATGAATACATCCAAAATACATGTTTATTATATCTATTATTGTGTATGAATATTTCTGCATTTCTGGACTACGCAACACATCTTGCCAGACTTTTAGTAAGTATAGTCGGACATGAAGATTGAATGTTATATTGGCCGACCCGAGGCTATGTCCGACCAAGCCTCTCTGAGGCTAGACCCACATTATACATGCTTTAGCCTGTTTTAGCTTATTTAATTATTATTGTAATATTTAAATTTCACACGTTTAAACTTCATTTATTTATCACATTTTTACTTTCATGGTTGCGTAAGTTGTATGCTTTTAAATTACTTGTGTAAGAAATATGGATACCTTCTTTAATCATAAATATTATACTTGCATCAGTAAATGATCATTCCGAACCCAAACGGGTTTAAGGTCAGACCTTGCGATGGGTGTAGTGTAGCTTTAAATCATTCCTAATGTTTCATATTGGGTGACGACTATATTATTCTCCAGTTAATCCCCCCGTGGGATTATCCGTAGTCTCTACAAGTTGCGAGCCCAACAGTGTAATGATCGCTGAAGTCATAGGCATAGCGATAAAACCCGTTTCGCTCCTATAGGTAGCGACTCCACTAGGGATAGAGAATCGACCACCAAAAAATGCCTTGTAATTATAGCGAGATTGAGGAGAACTATGTCTTTATTTTTTACATACCGTCTTTAGTTTCGATGGAGTTGCATATTGAGAAATTACTTTCACTCAAGATGGTGGATTGGTATGTGATGATAATCATCACCTATTGGCACGTACCCATGGGTGTTAAAGTTCATTCACTTGGTCGATTGGACTCTTGAGTACGGAGACCTAGTTGTGGACAATCCATTATATCCCTAGTGGACCCTTGAGTAGGGAGACCTAGTTGTGGGACACCCTTCACCGATAAGAGCCTAAATTGTATCCTTGTGGGCGCAAATAAAAAGCCTATAATTGTTATCCTATAGAAGCTTCCCTTATGCTTGTGTTTGGGCCCCCAATTATTTGAAATAGATTGAACCCTTTGTCATGGGATGTAAAACTTGTTGGGTCTTTTCAATTAGGACAAGTTTGCATTTTCATGATAACTAGGCCAAATACTTCGAAATGACAACGGGTCACCTTGTGTGCAAACCTTGTTCGGGTTGAAACATTTAGTTATGATCCAAAAGCGCCAAAACATGAGTCTGATACCTATATTGACTTTTAGCCAGAAATGATACGCCTTGTTTACGCTCATTTGAATATTCCTAAACATTTCTAAGCCCATCCTAAAATAACCAAGATTACTAAAGGTCTAATTTATCATTCTTAGATAATGTCACGATCCCCATATTAGGTTTAGTCATTATTTAAATGGGTGGCCTTTGTCTTTTACGATGGAACAGAACCGAAGTAGCCAATGTTTACCCTTTGTAGCACATGAGAGAATGAACTTGTGTACCCCATGTTGATGCATGAACTAAGCCATACCCAAGGCATGTGTGAGACTTGCCACGTGTGTGGGAGGAATAAGGTTGGAAGGGTATGTGCTGAAGTTTGAACACACCATGCATTTCATGCATACATGCATCATGCTAACACTTTGTGATGCAGCCATCATAGCGGCCCGTTGGGTTAGAGAGCAGGTTAGAGTAGTTAAGAAACAGCTAACAGACCCCAAAATGGCCAACAGTGACAGTTCCCGAGTAGAGCAATTTAAAAACACCGTGAACAAAATGGTAGAACAACTACAGACCCTGGCCAATGTTATTGCTTACATGAAAACAATGCAGACAGCGCCTCATGCGGAAAAGGTCGAGACTACTGAGAGAAAACATGAGGGGCCCAAGAATATGACAACTGAAGATATCTCTGTGTTAGATGATGACATGGCCGCGTACGCCGCGAGCAAAAGGGAAAACTCACAAACTAAGGCCAAGCTTCAAAAACTTAAAGAACAAATAGAGACAGTGACACAAAAAATGAAAAGCAAACATGAAGACTTGCTTAACTATAGCACAATGGCCTTTGAAGAACAACTCTATTCTGAGTTTAAAATGCCCAAAATGATGAAATTCAATGGGAACATAGACCCGAAAATGCGTCTCCATCAATACGTGTCACTGATTAGCTCTACAAGCTTGTCCGAGCATCAATGTTTGAAGATGTTTGGCATGTCACTAGGAGCACCCGTGGTATGCTACCCCAACTTAGAAAGAACCGTTAAAGATGATTGGAGGACACTGTCGAGGCCTTCCTTAACCAATATGTCACAGACATGGAACTGGATCTAAGGTAAGAACCTAACGAGAGCTTCAAAGAATACCAGGATCGTTGGAGAAGCCAACTGTTAAATATGAAAACACTGTCCTTAGAGAATGACCAAATTAAAATAATCATCAAGGGCACCAAGCCTTCCATCTATAATAAGCTGAGGAGGATGAGCTCCATGATGACAAACTTTTTGCAGTTAAAGGAGACTGTCATGGAGATAAAAGAACAGGAAGCAGAGAACAAGAAGCTCTACGACCAAGGGCAATTTAAGAAGAATAATAGATGAGAGACTAGAGAAATGGAACAGCCAAAGTGAACACCATCCAGAAGCGATACTTCTTCGACATGGGAAAATCGCTAGACCAATTACTTAACAAACTGGAAAATCATGGTCTCTTGAAGCCGTTAGATCCACAACTGATGACTAAATATGGCAACTCAGCCTATTATTGTTCATTTCATCAGGCTCACGGCCATGAGACTGAAAGATGTGCTCGCTTGAAAAATGAGATTTAAGACTTGATCAACGAAGACAAGATACCTAATCCTGAGGGATACCACTCTCATGCATAATTATTGCATCACATCTTTATTTTCTTATCATATAATGACTCTTTTCAAGTTCGATGATGAAATAAAATTTAGTTTTTCTCAAGAATATTTCGTCTCTTAACAAAAGATGAGCATGTTTAAATCCTTACGTCAACTTTTAAACTTTGGAATCATTAGCATAATGCTATCCACAAATGCACAATAAACATTTGCACTTATAATTACATTGCATACTTAGAAAGAATTTATATTATCCCTTATCATGAGCCTTCTATGTAATCATGTTCTCTAATTACTTCATTATTTACTTTTGTACCCATTTCTTCTATTTTCTGTTGCTTGTCCCTCTTAAGTCTTTATTCTTTCTCAAAATCCCGTTATACTATATATGTTATTTTTCCTTACGAAGCCTACTCAGTTACTTAGATTTTCTTCTCATCTTAGTCCTTTAAACTCCTTATATCCTTTCTTTTCTGATAACTCTATTAACTTCAATTACTCAGTACATCTTTTACAAAATCTTTAATTCAGGTACTACTCTTTACCTAGTCTTTTCTTCTCACTACCATGAGATTATTTATAACTTATTTACTATGCTCCTGTAAAATCGTTCTCCCTGCTCTCTTTGTACTTCTAAGTTCTTACTTCTTTACGGATTCCTTAATTTGACGATGGCTTTTTGACTTAGTTCAATCTATTATAACTTCAAACTATTCCATCTCATATTCCTTATCTATGATTAATTGAACTCACTGATTTAGCTGTCTAATCATCTCACAATTCATTTAATCTCTGAATTGCTCTTCCTTACTGGTTCTTTTCTTTACTGGGCTCTAAATTGGGAATGGATACGTGCCCACGTGTTTGGTTTGGTGTCTATATGCTTACTCAAATCAAAGTTTTCGGAAGGAAAAGTTCTTATTCATTCTGCAGGAAATTGATTGACTACTCTGTGTCTCGGGGTCTCAAAACTACCATCAATTCTCTACACTACTATCTTCTCATTATGTTATTTTTTATGCCCGAATCCACTGAATTTCCTTATTACTTCTCATGTTCCTCTTACCATTTTCATATCTTATTTCTTTGCTCTACAACTTGGTATTGAGGTTAGCGGTGGTTCATTCTTCTGACTACTCCCTAGCTTTCTGCTCTCCGCCCTTGCTATAAATCACAGTCATGACACTTTGTTCTACTATCCATACTGATACTCTTACCACTCCCAAATGTCTCCAACCTCTCGAATTTATCCTGATATATTTGTTGGGGTTTCGGGTGATGGGCGCAGTGGCGCAGTGGAAGCGTGGTTCTGGCGAAATCGTAATTTAAAACTTTTTCAAATCACCGAATAAATTATTTGTATTTATGAATCGATCATAAATACGATCCGGATTGACGCTCCGAGCATCAACCCTAATAATTTCTCCCACTTGCTCTAGTGCCAATCCATGATATCATATACACATCTAAATGTATATCACATACGCATGGCCATCAAGAGCTTACCCAGCACTCAAGAGGTAGGCAACAACAAGTATGTCTGCTATAATATATTGAGTTTGTCCAACAAACAAAAATATTTTCCTTAGCCAGCATCATTCATATTTTGTAGAACCTAAGTTATACATCAATATGACTCAGATGTGACGTCAATATTGGGCTACAGCTACTGAGTTGTCCAAGTATTTGGGGATTAAATCCAAAATACTATGCAGACAACCACAAACACAACACTAATATCAAAACTTCTAATATGTAGGGTCACTATGCAACTTCATAAGTCAATACTTCATAAGTTGCAACTAATTCCAGTCACACAGTAGAATCATCAATGATACTCCAACTATATCTTTTCTCACTCTTTATGATGTAGACCTTCTAATATCATAATTAGACTTAAAACTAATCTCACTCTAATGGTTGCAGAATATATTCTCCATGAATTAGGAACTCGTTCTTAATATCTCAAAGATAATAAAGAACGTGTTGCAAACCCATCTTATGTCTACAGGGTATCAAAATAGCTTGTAAAAATTATGATTAAATTGATATTTTTAATTACATATAATATAATATTCATTATGCCATCATCCTATGATACATAAGATTGACTAAATATTCTAATCAATTTCTCTTTCGACTAAGGAATCATCCTTTACGAAAGCTGAATACTATATCTAAAAGAAACACTAATTGTCCAACAGTTACATTAACTGTCACACATATAGTCATGTTATGTCTTTTATTAGATCGTATCTAATGTATGATTAATGAGAATACCTCATAAGTCTCTTAGTTTTATGTTATATATAAAACTTTATATCAAATATGACAAAGACTACTCTCACTACTTTCATGGAGATAACAGACTTAAGTAAACCTTTTACCTAAACAAATATCTCATTATTACATTAATAATGATAATATCGTTATGATATATAACATTAGAATGAAATTTGTACACTCCTACTAACCCTACTAACACTTATGTATTCTCTATGCTTTGATAAAATTAGACAATCTGACTGATATCAAAATTAGAGAACACAGTTTTCCGAAAAGCTCATCCGAGTCTACAATAGGCTCTATAAGCCAGTATATCAAACTATAATCTTAGCAGAATACAAACTCTAGGGCCATTCTAGAATGAACTCTTCAAACAAAGAAATCACAATGGATACCTTCTCCGAAGAAATCATTTAGAAACGTCACTTTGCATTCCTAGCTAAAATACGGAGTTTAATATCAACATTAACCAATAAATCTTTAATTGTTCAATTAGTGCGACTAGAGACAAGTTTCCTCAGAATCTACAATAGATTGTTGAATACAACCTTTCTCACTGTCATACTATAAATGTCAAACCATTAATAAGCTCACTTTGTTTTTGCTGCGCAAACCATTTGCACATGTTATAAACGATTCATAATGAAAGCTCAATCAAGTTCAAAACTTGATCGTAGTAAGCTTTGAACAATCTTAAATCTATGGTTTAGTGCTAAATTCCAGAATCGATATCAAATATCCCTCCCACTATAAGTTATAGGATAATTTTCTTCGATAAGAAAACAACAAAACCATTAAGTATCAAATACTTCGCAAATGATTCTGACATCCTATTGGATTTATATGGAAGATGTCTAAGGGTCTTTTCATCTTATTAATTATTTAGTTCCATTTATAGTTTTTCACTATTACATTTGACTTCAATAAGTCAAGCGTTTTCTACATTTATAATTTTATTACTCGGGATCGTAGAAAAGATATTCTATAAAATAGAATACAATATTATATTAAATATAATAAATGATAAACTTTTACTTGTACCTCCGAGGAGCAAGTACTTTCAATTATATAACCATTATACAAAAGAAAGATTCAAATCTCAAACTTTTCAAGATTCGAATTTTCTACTTATACATATCATTTACGTAAATATAGAAACTAATGGAACATTCATTAAAATGATGAATTAGTGTTGTTGGAGCATATCCCCAAGAGTATTGAAACTAATTTGATAATACTCAATATCAAACGAATCAAATCATATAAGATTTGATTCCTCCCACTATCAAATTCAATCACAATGGAATCGTAGAAGATTAATACTGAGAAAGAATAATATTCATTAAATTACCTTAGAACTAATTGCCTTAAATTCATATGTTTGATCATATCAAACATCTTTGAACAATTCAAAGACCCACAATGAATTTTAAAGATACACTTTCTAAACATCATATAGAATATCTTTGAACCAGTCAAAATATTCAATCCACGTTTCATCAGAACAGATTGAAAGTTCTCGAACCTTTCAAGACGTTCAATAAGTGTTATTTCAGAAACACGTAACTAAGTCATGACAATTCATTAACTAAGTTACAAAATAAAGAAAAATACCCAAGGCAATTTACAATTAATTACACTACTTACATCCAATGTATTAGTTTAATAAATCTATGGTCCAATGAAAATCATTGATTATATGAGATTTTCAATCACATTCCTCAAATATAATATTCATTAGATAGATATGGATATGTGGCGTGATCTAGATAAGACCATCATTTTCCATATGGGATAAGTATCTAATGCTTGAGTGATAAAACTTCATAAACTACTGTTCTAAATTATTTATATTACCAAAAATTATTTTCTTAATGTTTATCTCTATGTCAATGACACTACTAGTTATATTAAAATATATAACAATTGTTTATAAAGAACAAGTAACTATCCAATAGTCGCAAGTTCTGATATCAAATATCAAAACAATCATTAAATAATATTTTAAATAACTAGAAGGGAGATCTGGTATCCAATACATATAGTTGTTGTGTTGTGAGAATCGATATTCTCTACACATAACTATATGCATCTCCTTTCTTTAGCTTTCTAATTTGCATTCAACTATTCACAATAGTTGTAAGCAATTGACTAGCAAACAGTGTCGGACACATGACCTCTAAAGGTCATAAAACTCAAGAAATATCATTATCAGATAAACAAATACCTAATGGGGTTTTCTTAATGCTAGTCAAGAATCTCGAGACATGAACTAATTCACGTCAATTCTTACTGCACAATAAACTATTATTTCTAGAGAATTATATCCTAAAACGGATATCTATTTAGATTACCTATCGTGACTAAGTAACTGAGTCACTAACCATCTTGATTTTTCAAGAAAATCGGAACAACAATTCCCGATGGTTTAGACTAATCTAACAATATCCAAGCCTAATCTAACCTCGAACATATTCTAGAAAACCGCAACCAAAAGAGAATTTAGAAAATATAATCAAATATATATGCAGTGGATTAAAAGTTAAAATCTATCTCACGACAAAATAAGGAAAACAATAGCGGATAATTTTCATAACATTACACATTTCCTAAGTTATGGATTTTTAACCATGCAGTGTCTCCACCACTTTATGCAATACTGTAATCCCCAGCGGATAACGAGAATTCAATAATTAAATCGAATTTCATAGTGAGAAGTGGACCTCATGAATATATTTCGACTCACAGTTTTGGCACATTCTCTCCTACGTATATTCACAGGTAGAGAACTCATTGACTCATTGTCAATCACACATACTGTGACTCCTGATTTTGGTCCCGACCGTTTCTCGTTGTGACAGCTTTGACACATTCATTGGGAGCGTATCAAGGCTTCACTTGTCAATGAAAAACTCAAGCTATTGATGTAGTCCTGACAGCTCTGGCACGTTCAGAATTTCCATTTTCACTTGAATTTGTCTCTTATCATATAAGTTATACCGACACAAATGAACTACCATCACCATAACTGCACAACTTTAGCATGATACGACTACAACATCAGGAAATCATTCGCATCTGTACTGACAAGGTGGACCAAGAAACAAGTATTTGTAATACTAGTTACTATAAAACCTTATTAAGTGGGGATATTCCTAAAGTGAGTTTTACTCTACATCAAATGTAGATATTTAAAATAGATCAATTTCTCAACAATTTAATCCAACCCGATAAGACATAACTTAACTTAACCATTAAATCTCCTTTACGTTTTCCCGTTAGCTTAGAACCAAAAAATCAAGAAACATCTTGATTACAAGCATGTGCAAATATCAAAATTAGATTATATATCAAACATCAAGCAAGAAATATGTGATGGATGTAGGATCAGACTCGCTCTGATACCATTTTGTTGGGGTCTGCGCAACGGAAGCACGATTCAGGCGAAATCGTAATTTTAAAACTTTTAAAGTTACCAAATAAAATATTCGATATCATATATCTATAATTTATTTATATTTCAACTAAACTTATTATTCTATATCATATAAAGACATAATTAATGATGAAAACATTAGGAAACTTTCACGGAAACGATTTTCCGCAAAATAGCATAAAATGTGTTTTAGTCGAACCGACCAACCGAGACTACATGGCGACTGCCCAAGTTAGACCAAATGGTGTTTGGGCAGTTCATGGGTTGCCCAAACAGTGATCGATTCACTGTTTGGACAGTAGTTACCCGGTAAGCCCGAAAACTCACCCGGTAACTTCATTTTTCACTGTTTTCACTTATTTTCACTTAAAAAAAAATTCCAAAAATTATCCAAACTCCCAATACACATCCAACACATCTAAATGACATATTTTCAAAAAAAAAAATTCCATTTTCCAGGTCTAAAATAGTGAGCAAAATTTATCATTTTTCATAATTTAAATCCAATTTTCTCAAGACTAATCAAATTAATCTTACACCAAATCAAAGTCACCACTAATGAAGAACTATAGAGCAATTCTAGGCATAACAAGAGTGTTCATTACACTCTAGAATGGCAACCAAGTTGTCCAAAAATAAATTGAACACAAATTACACTAATTTAGTTCAAAGTATATCTACACATACTCAAAGCCACTCAATCTACCATTCAAATCAAAAAGCCCCAAATTTAGAGACTAAAAGAAATCCTAGAACAAATCTAGAAAAACCAAGAACAAGAAAACATATTTTCTAGCTAAAGGAAATAAAGATTACCTCACAAATCTTCAAAAATCCTTAAGTTTTTTCTTGGTTTTAATCACTTTCTCTTTTGTCTATCAAAACTGAACTTTGGAAGCTCTAAAAATACAGTAAATTTTGTGGCACCTTCCACCAAGAAGAAAGAGAACAATTTCACTTTTGTATTTTTGGTGGTGGTGTTAGTTGGAGGGCATTTTGGTCAAATAAATATTTTTTTAATCATATTAAAAAATACTTGGTAATAAAGCCAACACTCGGCTTAATAAAAAAATATATATTACATTAATATATATTAGACAACAAATAAACTTGTTACACTTGTAAAGTAAAAAGTAAATTGTCTAATTCATTAATTAGAAAAATTATTTATTTACTTTTAACGTGTCATGCCATCATTTATTAATAAATATGTATCAAATCTAATTATGTATAAAATACAAATACACATTAGAATGACCAAAATGTTTCTGGCATGTGTAAATCCGTTTACCGATTAAATGATTCGAATTAACTAATTTAATCTGATAAAATATTATGAATAATCAGTATTATTCATAACGCGTTGTCCAAGTGCTCAACGAGTACACCTCATATTATGGGACTCTCTAAGTTCAGGTATATCCGTCACGAAATCTAATTTCGTGTCAATAATTTACCCACTCGTAAATTATGACGACCACCGATAATCTCACTAAACTATGGAAGTCGAGATAATCACATATGTATAATCCCTCCGTCACAGGCTATCCATATTATACCATGGATATAGATGAGAACATCAAATCCCTGAGGTATAATATAGTCGACTTATAAATTTACGATCTCAAAATAACACTCGGAACTTGCTTCCGTAATATACCATGTCCATGGATTTACTAGATCGTAAACACGTGTAGGATATTTATGCCCTATATACAGGACTGAAGGATTCTTTCTTGATATACACTTGATATCACGAGCATCAGTCCACACCCAACGAATAGGCGGAGGTCTGACATAAAAAGGTCGGTGACGTGACTGTCATCAAAGTGTGGAGGATAACGCATATATCCACCGTGGTATCTCAAGTCTAAGGACCACTATGCTACCATATATTAGGAAATCTTCGATGAGTTGTTAAGTGTTTATTGAATAAACGCCTACATGTCTATACGAGTCTCCAAAGACTCATGGTTCATTCGGATAAACCATCGGACCAAGTCTCGATTTATGACATGTACTGATCTTAGCGGATTTTACTAACCGACCCGTGTCAGTAAATATTGACCAGAAACTTTATTTGTGAAAATACGACTTATAATGTCGTTTCCCAATATCAATTACAACCTACGTTGTAACTACGTACTACGTTATAAATTCTCGGGTCTTTGTCCAATATATATATCACTAAACCAGATTTAGTTTCAATCTAATCAAATTAGATCGAATATATATATATATATATATATATATATATATATATATAAGAGACAAGAGGTGCTACCATATATTATGTAATATTATGAAAATAAATTTTTCGTATTCATGAACTGGTCATAAATGAGATCCGGATTGGCGCTCTGACCACCAAACCTAACAGTCTTATCATTATCTGTCATGAACAATTGGCCCATTCATCAACTAGACGTTAAAATTGCATTTCATAGCCCCCAGGATATATTGTTCTATTCCGCCCAATGGAATAATTTACCTTTTATTATATGTTGATGATATTTTTGTTACCTCTAATAGTAATACATTTTTTGAAGGTTTTATTTCTTCTTTGCATAAGGAATTTGCCACTAACGACTTGGGTCCACTCAGCTACTTTCTTGCCTTAAAATTTCATTGTACCTCGGAAAAGCTTTTCCTCATTCAAGTCAAATATTCATGTGAAATTCTTCAGCATACTGATTTTGTGGATTGCAAACCAGTCTCTACTCCTATAGTGGTCTCTCAACACATCACAACTGAAGGTCCACCAGTCCAGTATCCTAGACTGTATCTTTCCTTAGTAGGTGCACTACAATACCTTACTATCACCAGGTGAGACATCTCCCACGCTGTGAACTTGTTCCGTCGAATATGTAGCCACCAATAGCCCATCATTATCAAGCAATGAAATGAATACTTTGATACATGAAGGTTTCTCTTATGTATATGTTGAAAACCAAAAATTTCAATAATCACCTTATCGGCCTAGCAGTCAAATCATTTAATCGGCCTAATAACTGAATCGCCCAATTGGCGAGGCAACCAAATTGCTCAATCAACAAAGTGGCCAAATCACCCCCAACCAACCAAAACAATAACCAAACCAAAGAGCAGTTTCACAAATGTTATTTGACAGTTAAAAGATATGATGCACGTTCCTATTAGTTATCATAAGTAGCACAATAACCTGGAGCAGAATCTGGTAGTTACTTCGACTTGGAGGCACTACTGAAACAGTTGTTACAAGTAGCAGAAGAAGGAATGAGGAATTACAGAACATGCCACATGACCCAGCAGTTACTAAAGGCTAAGGGCACGACATGAGAAATTGTCATATCTGGCATAAGAGGAAGTAATGAATTGTAAAACATGTGATTCAACCGCTCAAACAGTTCCCAGGTAGATTCGAGCCACTATATAAGCCTAAAGTCAAATCTAAAGAAGGACAACAGACAAACAAAAGACTCGTATGAGCAAAGTAATTTTTTCCTTATCCAGATTAATCAACTAGTGTTGTGTGCCTGCTCCATTTGGAGGCATTCCTCAATAAAATCAGTTATCCTTTTAGGGACTTTATTCCAAGAGGTTTGAACCTTACACAGTCTTTTTTTGTTGTTCAATAATATTTGGCGACCACAATGGGCGAATTTGGTGAAAGGGAATTAAGATACCTCTGAAAAAGAATACTCAAACTGGATCAAGTACATAAGAAGTGAGATTGGATTAAGCCAACCAAAACCATGTTCCTACTGTAATGGAACATTTTGAGGGCTTGGCAAAAGGAAGTCGGTATAGGACCATGAAAGAGTTGAATCCGAATGTGACGCGGTCTTTGCTTGGCGATTTCACTCAGGATGTGTTTGAACAGGTTAGACATCAGAAAAATTATAATATGGATAAATTCATTTCAACCAACATCTTGCATTATGAAAACATATCCAAACAATGAGTGCGTTAAATGACCTAATGTCTAGATGTATGGGAATGTGGGTCTCTCCCCAAGAAGGCCTTATGCCACCTATCGTGTTACCTATGAGGGGTAACAATGACCAAAATCAAGATCAGCCAATTATGCGATCCCTGATTGAGGGTCAGAAAACTGGACTAAGTAATGACATGTCACCACTAAAGGGCATCTATCATTGGGCCACCCCGTGGAGGGACACCTCTTGTTGGTAATGGCCAAATTTTATGGCCAAATGGCAGGAGTCTGCTAGTTAATATAGTCCAGCAGGGAAGAGTAATGCCCTAAGGCCCGTAGAGGCAGGGTCAATACAAGGGTATGGTCATTTATGAGCCCCAACCACCAACCAAAGTGCCATTCGATGGCAACACTATGTTAAGAGAGCAAATGATCGAGATTCTCCAAAACTATTTTGGTTTCAGTGTAAAGCTGATACGAACTAGATATAAAAAGCCATATCCCGATTGGATTGATATGGCTTACCCATGGCCAAGAATTATAAAATACCTAAATTTTCCTTGTTCATGAGATCCAGTGAGATTTCCACTGTTGAACACATAGAGAGGTTCACTCTCTAGTGTGGTGAGGTGAATGATTTTCATAAGTTAAGTTTGTTCCATAGTTCCTTATCAGGAATGGTTTTCTATTGGTTTATCAATTTACCACTGAACTCGGTGGAAAACTTGAACCAAATGGAACAACTATTTCATGCTTAGTTTTACAAGACTGAGTCAGAATTTACCTTCGCCGAATTGGCCAACTTGAGGCAATTACCGAATGAATGAGTCATAAGTTACTTAAGCGATGTTGAAGCTAATCAAGTCGATTTATGCCTGACCGAGTTAGTCGAAGGGAAGTCTTACATATATAGAGTTTTGCCCGGACTAGGGACAAGATTTTAAAATAACAACTCAACTCCAAAAAGTAAAAGCGTAGATTGTTCTTGTTTGATGTGACCAAAGAAGATGCTATATTTTACCAATTGTATAAAGACAAGCAAATTAGGTTAAGTGATCAGCATAAATTGTCAAGCCCTGAACAAATTCGGGGTAAAGAAAATTATAAATGACATAATGCAAGGTCTCACTTAACTAACAATTTTCTTGTATTTAGGAATGTGTTACAAGATACTATTGGGTCATGACGAATTACGTTCGAAAGTAAAGACAAGATAGTTGTGGACGAGAACCCATTCCCCAAGTCATGGAAATGAATATAATTAATTCATAATTAACCAAGATGAGCTTGCCAAGATCCAAGTTACGTTTTTGAACAACTGAGTCATATGGGGAATGGGAACAACCAATAAAGATTGCAAATCCATTATCGAAACAGCTTAAAATGGATGAAAGAGTTTAAGGAAACCTGCTAAACAAGACCCCGACCAAGTAGGCCGCTCGGAGTATAGCATCCAAGAACCTTCACCTTAAGGTTCTACGGGGAATATTCAAACTTCTTCCATAATGTCAGGACTTTTTGACCATAACTGCAGGTCTAACGTGTGGTATTCGCATAACAAGCAAAAATGGAGGATAATGTTGGATAATTATGACCCATAACATCACTATTTATAAAGAACATTGTGTTTTTGTACAAATTAACTATGTGACAAAAGGAAATTGCTATTTTATCATTATTGTAATTAGATTACTTGGATATATATTAATGATAAAAGTCCATATGGTTAAATCAGATTAATAAGATATGAGACATAATAATCCACAAACGGTTTAATCATTAAATATCCATAGTCGAAGTATTATCGAGAATGGACATTGATAATGCGGAATAGACTAATATTACACTTGTGCGCGTTATGGAAGCTTAACGACATAGTTTTCATATATTTAGGTATTGAATACTTATGCAAGTGTAATAAGAGATTATGTTAGCCGTTGAACCGGGAACAGTTCGCTCTGGATAGACCCACTCAGAATCCCATTAGTAGTATGACTATGTGTATATGGGAATCCGAATCAGGGTAGGTGTATGTGATCTTTAACCTGAGACTTATGTCTCTATTACTTGCGAGAATCAGTTTACTTTAGTATTGGTCGTCTGGAGCTTTGACAGGTTCTGTGTACGCCTGTATTGGGTTTACTGAGAATCATAGTGTATTCGATGTGATGTCAAGATGGGAGTATCACTTCAGTCATATGGAGATGATGGTCACACAAGATACGAAACTAGTACTCTAAAAGATGCAACTATCGGGATAGTATGACTATGTCATGACTTCCCGACTATAGAGATTAGTTACTCGGGATCCGATATATGCTTCGTAAGGGACAGACACAGGGCCAGCCCTAGGCCTAGCATGTGACATCTGATTGTTGGAGAATTATGACCATAGCGTCACTATTTGTACAGATCATGGTGTTGTTGTACAAATTAACTATGTGACAAAAGAGATTGCACTCTTATCATTTGTGATTAGATCACCAAGATATATAAATGATAGGAGGTCCCTGTGATTTGTTCCTGGATTGAGAATGATATGAGACAATATCAGTCCACGAAGGATAAATCATTAAATATCCATAGTCAGAGTATTATCGAGATTGGACATCGATAATACGTAAAAGACTAGTATTACACTTGTGCACGTTGTGAGGGCACAACGACATAGTTCTCATATATTGGGTATATGATACTCATGCAAGTGTGATAGGAGGTTGTGTTTTACCGATGGTGCAGGAAACAGCTTTGCTCTGGATAGACCCCACGAATCCCATTGGTAGTATGACTATGTGTCTATGGGAGTCTGCAATCAGGGTAGGTGTATTTGGTCTTAACCTGAGACTTGCACCGCTAATACTTGCGACAATCAATATGCTTTGGTTGCGGTCGTCCAGGGCTTTAACAGGTTCTGTGTACGCCAATGCTGGGTATATTGAGAATCGTAGTGTGTTGGGTGTGATGTCGAGATGGAAGTATCACTCCAGTCATAGTGGAGATGATGGTCACGTAGGATACGGAACTTGTTCTCTTATATGCTCGAGCTATCGGGATATTATGACTAGGTCATGTTTATCCGATTATAGAGACTAGTTACCAGAGATCCGATATGTGCTTCGTACGGGGCAGACACAATTCCTGCCCCAGGCCTAGCACGTAACATCTGATACTGGATCGACATACGCAATACTACGTATACTACGCCTGATATAGATCCTTTATTCCTGTAAGGATATTTCTGGAGAATTGGGTAGGCATGGCGTTTTGCTAGAAGCCAACCTTGTCTTGTAAATCGGTATAAACGTAGTACTTGGTACTTACGTGTTCGGATAGTCCGACGACCGTATTTACTGCCAACATATCCGAGGATCTCATGGGTCACTTCCCGAAGATTCACCGATGATGTATGACTCACACTTTAATTAATCTGGGATTAATTTGATGAGAGAGAAAATTAATCTGGGATTAATTGCGGAGATATTTTATCTGGGATAAAATATTAATTAAAGAGAGAGAACGATTAATTTGGAATTAATTGATAAAATAATATATTCGATATATTATACGAAATTGGATTTCGACGTGGAATTGAAATTAGATTTTAATTCGGGTGAACGAGTTAATTTAGAATTAATTCGTTAGCGACATGAATAGTGATTTCGCTAGGCATAATCATTTAATTACGTCGCAACGGAAAATTCGTTAATTCGGAATTAGCGAACCCTAGCCCGAGTGTGCTTGCGAGCGCATATACATTTCGAATTCGAATGCGGCACGCAAGTCACATCAAGTGTCAAATCGCTAGTCATATCAAGCATCAAATCACATGTCACTTTGAGTGATTTGAAAATTTGATTGATTGATTGAGTGATTGATGTGGTAGTTGAAAAGCATTAATTGGTTCTTGCTTTTTGACTTTTGGTAAATGGAAAAAGGGTTTTTAGTATTTGATTTTTTGGAAAATCAAATATATAAAAACATTTTTTTCTTTTCTCTCTCTAACTACTCACGGTTTCTAGGAAATCCATCGCTTTCCCTCCGCTTCTCTCACGGTTTTGAGCCATCTTCTTCTTTCTTCTTCCATTTTTGGTTCTGTCGAATACAAGAAGAGAAGCAAGAGAGTGATTTTGTTGCAAAATCAAGTGCTAGCATACAATGAGTCTTCCTAAGGTGATATGGAACCGATTTCGTGAGCTTGGAAGCTTGGAGCTTGGAGCTTCAATGGAGGACATCCATGGCCGATTCTTGGAGGAGCCATAGCAGCAAATGTCGAGCAGTCCACTGCCAAAAAGCTGTTGGACAATTATGACAAATATCGTCACCATTTGTACAGATCATGGTGTTGTTGTACAAATTAACTATATGACAAAGGAGATTGCACCTTATCATTTGTGATTAGATCACCTAGATGTATAAATGATAGGAGGTCCCTATGATTTATTCATGGACGGAGAATGATATGAGACAGTATCAGTCCACGAAGGATAAATCGTTAAATATCCCTAGTCAGAGTATTATCGAGATTGAACATCGATAAATACGTAAAAGACTAGTATTACACTTATGCGCGTTGTGAGGGCACAACGGCATAGTTCTCATATATTTGGGTATAGGATACTCATGCAAGTGTAATAGGAGGTTGTGTTTTACCGATGGTACTGGAAACAGCTTCGCTCTGGATAGACCCCTCAGAATTCCATTGGTAGTATGACTATGTGTGTATGGAAGTCCGAAATCAGGGTAGGTGTATTTGGTCTTAACCTAAGACTTACACTGCTAATACTTGCGATAATCAATATACTTTGGTTGCGGTCGTCCAGGGCTTTAACAGGTTCTGTGTACGCCAATGCTAGGTATATTGAGAATCGTAGTGTGTTGGGTGTGATGTCAAGATGGAAGTGTCACTCCAGTGATATGGAGATGATGGTCACGTAGGATACAGTACTGGTTCTCTTAAGTACTGCAGTCATCTGGATAATATGACTAGGTCATAGTTATCCGATATAGAGACTAGTTACCAGACATCCGACATGTGCTTCGTACGGGGCTGACACAATTCCAGCCCCAGGCCTAGCACATGATCATCCGATACTGGACAGAAATATGCAATACTACATATACTATGCCTGATACAGATCTTTTATTCCTGTAAGGATATTTCCGGAGAATTGGGTAGGCATGACGCTTTGCTAGAGGCCAATTTTGTCTTGTAAATCGGTATAAACGTAGTACGAGGTACTTACGTGTTCGGATAGTCCGACGACCGAATTTACTGCCAACATATCCGGGGATCTCATGGGTCACTTCCCGAAGATTCACCGATGAAGTATGACTCGAACTTTAATTAATCTGGGATTAATTTAATGAGAGACAAAATTAAAATGGGATTAATGCTAGATATTTTATCTGGGATAAAATATCAAATAAGAGAGAGAACGATTAATTTGGAATTAATCGATAAAATAATATATTTGATATATTTGACGAAATTGGATTTCGACGCGGAATTAAAATTAGATTTTAATTCGGGCGACGAGTTAATTTAGAATTAATTCGTTAGCGACGTGACTAGTGATTTCGCTAGGCGTAATCGTTTAATTGCGTCGCAACGGAAAATTCGTTAATTTGGAATTAGCGAACCTGAGCCCGGGATTGTTTGCAAGCGCATTCGCATTTCGAATTCAAGTGCGGCACGTAAGTCAAATCAAGCGTCAAATCACAAATCACATCAAGCGTCAAATCACATGTCACTTTGAGTGATGTGACAATTGATTGATGTGAGTTGATGTGAGATGATTGAAAACATTTAATGCTTGTCTTTTTGAAATTAAAAAGTGGTAAATGGTTAATTAATTTTTGGAAAATAAAAATCTATTACAACTTTTTCATTTCTCTCTCTCTCCGTACACGGTTCACGCAACTTTTGGTGCCAAAACCTTCTTCTCTCTCACGCCTCTTCTCCTCTCTATTTTTCTGGTTTGACCGAATGATGAAGGATAAGTTAAAGAAATTTGTGGCAAATTTCTTGGGTGCTAGCACACATAGGAGCCAGACCAAGGTGATAGGTAAGTGATTTCATGAGCTTGGAATCACCTTGTGAAGCTTGGAGCTTGGAGCTTCCATGGAGGATCACCCATGGCCGAATACAAGATGAAGAAAACCACCCACTGCCGTGCAGTCCACCCTTTGAGCAGCTCACTGCCGAGCTTCATGGAGGAGGGCAGTTCATTTTTGTTCTTCTTAGCATCATGACCGATCAATATGAGTAATATTCCGCACCTCCTTTGAATGTATTCAAATGTTATTTTCTTGCTTGCAATGATCTTGGGAAGCTTAGAGTAGACCAACAAAAGTTTCACTGCCGAGTTATCTTGGAGGAAGAAAAGGCTTGTGTTCATCGCGTCGTAAGATCCGTTCAATGTGAGTATGATTCCGTCATTCTCCTTTGTGTATTCACATGCGTTTTTCTTGCTTGATTTCATTCTTGGGACCTTAATAGAAACCAACACCGATACTGGTTCGTATTACGTATTACATAATATTTGTATTACTACGCCTGATACAGATGATATTCCTCGACGAATATTCTGGAGAATTGGGTAGGCACGGTGCTTTGCTAGAAGCCAACCATGTTTTGTAAATCGGTGAGAACATGGTACGGGGTACGCATTGTTAGACATTATGTCCCATCGCGTCATGTTTGTAAATGATATTGTATTATTGTACAAAATTAACTATGTGATAATGAAATTGCCTTTTGCCGTTTTGTAATATTATTTACTTTGATATATAAATGGCGAAAGTCCATATGATTAATACCAGATTGAGATGATATGAGACAGTATCAATCCATAAAGGTTTAATCATTAAATATCCCTAGTCGGAGTGTATTATCGAGATCGGACATCGATAATGCGGAATAGACTAGTATTGCGCTTGTGCACGTTGTGAGGGCACAACGACATAGTTCTCATATATTTAAGTATTGGATACTTATGCAAGTACGATAGGAGGTTGTGTTTTATCGATGGTACGGAAAACAGCTTCGCTCTGGATAGACCCGCGGGATCCCATTGGTAGTATGTCTGGTGTTTATGGGAGGCCGCATCAGGGTAGGTGTATATGGTCTTAACCTGAGACTTACATCGCTAGTACTTGCGACAATCGGTAAACTTTGGTTTTGGTGGTTGGGGACCTTAACCGGTTCTGTGTACACCTCTTCTGGGTTTATCGAGACTCGTAGTGTACTGGATGTGATGTCGAGATGGAAGTATCACTTCAGACATATGGAGGTGATGATCACGCAGGACACAGAACTAGTACTCTATAAAAGTTTGCAACCGTCGGGACAATATGACCAGGTCAGGATTGTCCGATTTAAGAGACTAGTTGCTTGATGTCCGATATATGTTTCGTACGGGGCAAACACATTTCCAGCCCCAGGCCTAACATGTGATCGTCCGATACTGGATCGATTGTACGCAATACTACGGTATAACTACGCTTGATATAGATCTTATATTCCTATAAGAATATTCTGGAGAATTGGGTAGGCATGGCGCTTTGCTAGAAGCCAACCTTGTCTTGTGAATCGGTAAAAACGTAGTACGAGGTACGTACGTGTTCGGATAATCTGACGGCCGTATTTACTGCCAACATATCCAGAGATCTCTTGGGTCGCTTCCCGAAGATTCACCAATGACGTATGATTCAAACTCGATTAATCTTGGATTAATTATGGAGAGACTTTATCTTGGATAAAGTACTATACATAGAGAGAGAACGATTAATTTGGAATTAATCATAAAATTATTATATTCGATATAATAATCGAAATTCGATTTCGACGCGAAATTAAAATTAGATTTTAATTCGGACAAACGAGTTAATTTAGAATTAATACGTTAGCGACGTAAATAATAATTTCGCTAGGCGCAATTATTTATTTAAATTCGATTTAATTAACGTCGCGACATAAGTTCGGTATTTCGGAAATATCGAACCCGAACGCGTGAGTGCACGTGGGCCCACTTTCATTTGGAAACGTGTGGGGCCCACATGACACATGTCATATTATGCATTATTTAACTCTAATGCATTGCATGGAGATAGTGTACAATGCACTCAATGGTTTTGCATGGAAATTGAGTGTTTGACACTCTAAGCCATTGCATGATTTGTGTCATAAGTTTATTATTAATTTAATAGATATTATGACATAAATATAAATTGATTTTTGTAACAAAAATCATTCAACTTTTCTCTCTCACATTGCCGAAACTACATGCAGTTTTGGGCTCTCCATTCTTCAATTTTTGTGGCAAGATTTGAAGAAGTTGTGCATTCAAAATCACAACAAAGGCTAGCACCTTCAAGGGATCATACATAGGTGATATGGGAAACTAATCCTTGAGCTTGGAAGGATCAAACTCGACTTGGAGTCCCTCTTTTCTTCTTGGCCGAGAGCTTCACTGCACAAGGGAGGAATTTCGCATCATCTTAGCATCCATTTTCAAGTATTGTGAGTATGATTCCGCCATACTTCAATTAATTCATTCATGTATTTATATATTTTGCTTGTTCTTGTTGATCTTGGGGCTTGGTTATTATTTCCCAACACGCATGTGTTCAGATAGTCTGATAACCGTATTTACTGTCAACATATCCAAGAATCTCTTGGGTCGCTTCCCAAGATTCCCCAATGATATTTGTGTTGGACATTATGACCCATAGCGTCACTATTTGCACAGATCATTGTGTTGTTGTAGCAAATTAACTATGTGACAAAGAAATTGCACTCTCATCATTTGTGATTAGATCACCATAGATATATAAATGAAGAGAGGTCCCTATGATTAGTTCCTGGATTGAGATGATATGAGACAGTATCAGTCCACGAAGGATTAATCATTAAATATCCCTAGCCGTAGTATTATCGAGACTGGACATCGATAATGCGGAATAGGCTAGTATTGCACTTGTGCGTGTTGTGAGGGCACAACGGCATAGTTCTCATATATATAAGTATTGGATACTTATGCAAGTGCGATAGGAGGTCGTGTTTCACCGATGGTACGGGAAACAGCTTCGCTCTGGATAGACCCCTCGGAATCCATTGGTATTATGACTATGTGTCTATGGGAGGCCGACATCAAGGTAGGTGTGTATGGTCTTAACCTGAGACTTACATCGCTAATACTTACGATAATCGATAGACTTTGGTCTTGGTGGTAGGGGACTTTAAACGGGTTCTGTGTACACACCATTTTGGGTTTATCAGAGAGTCGTAGTGTATTGGGTGTGATGTCAAGACGGAAGTATCACTTCAGTCATATTGGAGATGATGTCACGCAGGATACGGTACTAGTGCTCTTGAGTGTTGCGCAACCAATCGGGATATTGTGACCAGGTCATGTATATCCGATTATAGAGACTATGTTACCAGACATCCGATATGTGCTTCGGACGGGGTAGACACTTATCCAGCCCCAGCCCTAGCACGTGAAGATCCGATACTGGGCTAATATACACAATACTACGGTATACTACGCTTGATACAGATCTATATATTCCATTCCTGTAAGAATATTTCTGGAGAATTGGCTAGGCATGGCGCTTTGCTAGAAGCCAACCTTGTCTTGTAAATCGATATAAACGTAGTACGAGGTACTTACGTGTTCGGACAGTCCGACGATCGTATTTACTGCCAACATATCCGGAGATCTCATGGGTCGCTTCCTGAAGATTCACCGATGATGTATTACTCGCACTTTGATTAATCTGGGATTAATTAGAAGAGAGAGATAGAATTAATCTGGGATTAATTCGATTAGAGAGAAAATTAATCTGGGATTAATTACGGAGATATTTTATCTCGGATAAAATATCGTTAAAGAGAGAGAACGATTAATTTGGAATTAATCGATAAATTAATATATTCGATATATTAATCGAAATTGGATTTCGACGCGGAATTAAAATTAGATTTTAATTCGGGCGAACGAATTAATTTAGAATTAATTCGTTAGCGATGTGAATAGTGAATTCGCTAGGCGTAATCATTTAATTACGACGCGACGGAAAATTCGTTAATTTGGAATTAGCGAACCCGAGCCCGAGAGTGATTGCGAGCGCATTCGCATTTCGAATTCGAGCGCGGCACGCAAGTCACATCAAGCGTCAAATCGCTAGTCGCATCAATCGTCAAATCAATTGTCACTTTGAGTGATGTGACTTGACAACATGTCACTTTATTAAAGTGATGTGATGTGACTTAAAGTAAAAGTTGAAATGATAAAAGCCTTTTGCTTTTTTGACTTTTATTTTTGGTAAATGAAAAGGCTTTTATATTTGATTTTATTTTGGAAATAAAATATAAATATAAGTAAAACAATTTGCCTTCTCTCTCACACATGCAGTACACGGTTTCTCTCTTCTCCCTCTCTTTTTCTTCTTCATCTCCTTCACGCATGGTGCGATTTTCTTCTTCATTTTTCTGGTTTCACCGAAAATTTGAGAAGCAAAATGGAAGATGAACAAGTGCTAGCACACCTTGAGTGATACATAGGTGATAGGGAAGTGTCTTCATGAGCTTGGAAAGCTTGAAGCTTGGAGCTTCAATGGAGTCATCCATGGCCGAATGAACAAGAAGCAAAACAGCCCCTACCGTGCACTCCACTGCAGTTCCAGAAGCTGTTGCCGTGAGCTTGGAGGATGAAAAACGCATCTCCTTCGTGCATCTCAAACCGTTCAATGTGAGTTATGTTTCCGCCTTACTCCTTTGATGTGTTCATATGCGGTTTTTATGCATGATTTGTTGATCTTGGGACTTGATTTAAAACTCCTACAATGGTATCTTGAGCTTTTGATGCATGAAAACCGAATTAGGGTTCTTGAGCAAATTTGGGGCTTTTTGATTTTAGCTTGATTCTGTCTAATTGATTGTTTGAGAATCATTATATATGATTGAATTTGAGTTGTATGTAATCAATTTGATAAAAAATTGATTGGATTGATTTTCCCCAATTTGCTTATTTTTGTCAAAACTTTAATTTGGGTAAACTCGATTTAGGCATGATTTGGTTGAATTGTTTGATGCATTATGCTTGAATGAGGTTGAATTGAAGTTGTGCATGATCAATTTCAAGAAAATTGGATTAGATCAATTTTCCCCAATTCTTTAGGTTGAAATGAAACTTGAAATTGGGTAAAATGTGTTTGAGCATGTTTTAATTGAATTGGATGTTTAAGTATGCTTAGAACATGTTTAATTGAGATTGTGTGTGATCAATTTCGTGAAATTGGATTGGATTCAATTTTCCCCCCCCAAATTGGAGGCTTGGCCGAAAATTGGAAGAACCCTAATGTCTTGGTAATTTTGTTTTGTTTGATCATTGGATGACTTAAAACAATTGGTTAATGTTGTTTTGAAGTTCAATTGGATTGAATTTTGATTTAGAACATTTTTTCCCTTTTAAAGTGGCTTGGCCGAATCTTAAGGAACATGAAATTCTTTGTGATTTTTTTGTTTTAATTCATTGGATGAATTGAATTGATTTGGGAAATTAAGATTGTGGACTCAATTGGATTGAAACCGAATCGAATTGAAAAACCCCTAATTGCCGAGACTTGAAAGCATGTTAATTGGGTTTGATTTTAATTGAATTGTGTTGGACACTATTTGGTTGTTAAAGTGCATGATTAGTTAGGCTAATTGATGTTTTAGAAATGTTAATTGGGTAATTGATTGTGTATTACACTTAGGTTAATTAATTGTGAAATTTGGAATTTTATAAGTTAATTAATTTGGGCTTGATTTTGGAAATTGGGCTTGTTAGGTTGTAATTGGGCTTTTGGGCTTTGTTGTAACAAAGTTGGTTTAGGCAAAATTGGTTGGATCCAATTAGGCCCAAAACCGAATCCAAAAGGTCCAATTATGACTTAATGGACCTTAATTATTTAATTGGGCCTAATGGGCCAAAATTAATTTAAAGGCTTATGGGGTAACTCCCGGATTGGATTTTGGTTGTTCGGTTTGATCCGAGTTGACCAAAAGTCCACGCCTATAGAAATTAATTAAAAGCCCATTGGACTTTAATTAAATAAAACTTTAGATGTTAATCGGGCTTTGAGACCCGTTGCGATTAAATTTGGAATTTAAGTCGTAAAGGTTCATTAATAAAAGTGTAATATTTAATTTGGAATTAAATAATGAATTAGAATTAAATACGTATTAAATTGGATTTAATCATGTAATTTAATTTAATTTGTAGAAATCGTACTTTGAGTACGTGTTCGCAATACGAGTTTGACTCGAACAAAATCAAATCTTTGTTTGAACATTGGATGATCACTAATAATCAAGATTAATTAATTTGATTGATTGATTGATAACATGCTTGTATGAATACATGGTTGTGATGTTTGAATAATGCATATCGGATGGATATTAGCCGGGTGGGGCGATTTTGGAAATTGTAATAAATTTGATTTATTAAATTGGACCTGCGTGTCCAGCCTTATCTCCTATTTCTTTGTATTCTCTTCTCACCTATTCCCCTCATGTAAAAGAGGTTTCTTTAGAAGTGTAGTGTAACGGGTAGAAGTAATACAAGTGCTAGCTTGAGTGAGAAAGGGAGAGATTTGATCTAGGATCAATGTGTTAAGTATCCATCCGCATATCATTATTATTTTATTTCATACTCGCTTTATTATGTATTTAGAATGCATGTTTAAGGGTGTATGATGATGAGACCTTAACAAAGATAATTAAATTGGTAGCCAATTTGCACGCGAAAAACCCTCGTTTTATATTAAGCAAATATCCTTCCATTGAATGATTCTTGTTCAAGATCCGAAGTTGGCATTGGTTTTTATTGACCAAAGTCAAGACCTTTGTCAATCAAGGATGTACTTGAATCATGAGAGTTTTGTTGCATATCGGTGTCTTGTCCAAATCGTGATTTTTTTGGCCAAAGTCAATATCACTTTTTGTCCAATGACATTGATTACGAAACTTTCCTCGTCAATGGGTCCCGCTTAACTGGAATCATTAGGTTTGTTTTTGGCCAAAGCCAAGGCCTAGATGATTCGGAGGATATGGTTAGGAAAATGTATTGGATACATTGACATTATACATATGTTTCGGACTTGGATGTCCACCTAACCGGATCTAGGAATTGGATGAGATCCAATTGATCTGTGAGATCTACCTAGTTAAATAGCATACAGCTTTTTATTGGCCAAAGTCAGGGTTGTGTGTTATTTAATGGGATCCTAGCCCACTAGGAAACACGGTTTCCCGAGTACTCCACAGAGGGTTAGAGGCTCGACGAAAAATAGTGGGAGGCAAGTATTGAATTTGCAACATTCGTTCAATTACTCGCTAAACACGCTCATTTAAATTATTTCGTCGTTATATTAAATGTTAGTTAGACTAATATTTAAATTGTTGTTTTAATAAACAGTTGGACTGTATTATACTTGATTATATATAATTGGATTATATTAATCAATATATTTGAATTAATTAATTTCAGTTTACAGTTGATTTTATAATTGGATTATAGTAATCAATGTAATTGAGGTTAATTAATTTGGATTATATTTGATTATATAGTTGGACATTATAATCATTATAATATTATATACCCACTAATCGTTGATTAAATAGTTGGACTATTGTAATCAAGATAAAATTGAAAAGTTGGATATTTAAAATATATCTGGGATTAAAAAAAATTTTAAATGATTTAATTTTCAAATTGGGAATAAATAATATGTTACTTTATTTGATAAAAATACTTATTATGACTAAGCCCATTATTAAGGCAATAGTAGAGCATAAAGTCTTTGGAAGATTTATGTGATGATGACTTTAGTGCTTAATTAATATACTTATAATAAATCTATCTTAAGATTTAAAAGTATTAAAATTGCAATTAATTGACTATTCTAGTGGAGAAATCAAAGTTTGCAATTGGGCATGTAGCACAAGGTGCACATCGTTTCAATATTCCGAAACCCAAGGCTTGGCCAAAGGTTTGTGAATATTGAAAAGGATAATTGACATATCCCAAAGTGACTACCATTTGGATATGGAAGACACGAAGGAATTAAGAAAGGGCGAGGCTCTAACTTTAAAAATATTTGTCAAAGTTATGTTCACTACTAGTATTGAAATTGAATTTTAAATACTTAGTGTGGTACATAAAATATATGTATTGACGTTCAGAATCCGCTGTGAGCTGGATACTGGCTTCAAGCCGAGATTTCTCTGCGAATTGGAAACGGGACGAAAGTCGCTGTTTCGACCGTAGATACCTAAGTTTAGGAACTACCCTTTGGGTATGTACTTAAATTAGGAAATGTTATAATGTAACTAGTTTAACTAGAGACATTATCTCTATATCAGGGTTTAATCCGATACGGATAAAACCTTTATATTCTAGAACACTAAAGTGTTTCATTATATAAGATGATACTGAGATAAATACATTAGATGTAAATAACAGAATTTATATTTTGAATATAAATTAAATCTCAAACATATAAATGACAAATAAATAGCTCAAATTGATTTGATCAATAGAGACTTATTTGTGGCATTGTTGTCTAGGACACAATTATAGAAGACTCGTATATCCACACCTTTTTAAGAGTGGGTACTAGGACTGATTTAACTATTCAAATAAGGTCTACGAATCTAGTTTATTAGGTTAAATACCTAAAATACTATTTACTTGGTAATAGTAAAAGGGCCACCGATCTGTTAGCCCTATTCATGGTGAAGTAAGCGGGCCCCATATCTAGCTAGGCTAGATGTGAACATTAATATTTCGTGACCTTAACGGATGTGACATCACGTTGTGGTTATGTGTTTCTTTTGAAGAACACAGATCGGAAACTTTAGAGTTTCGACACGAAGTAGAAAAAAAGATCGGCTATAGTATTATGCCGCCACGGTAAAACCGTAATGGAAAATACTTAAGCAGTAAGTTTCATACGTACATGAAAGAGTACGGTATTCTTTCAGATGAGGACATGATAAGGTTTATCACAAGTCGCTCAGAGCTACTATCTCCTTCAACCGGATATGTATTTACAGTGCTAAACTTATTTAGAATAAGGTTCCATATAAATCTGTTTGACAGATATCATATAGGATATGAACATGGAAGAAACGAGGTTTCTCATTCCTGATAATTTGGGTATGCCAGGCATAGCGTTTGGATGATACCAAACTAAGGACCCAAATTGGATAAGTGCCAATATAGGTTATCTTAAGGGAAACCTAAGTATAGTACTTATAAATCCCACATGAGAACAATATGATTGTTGCTCACCATGCGGTTTTCCTGAGAGAAATACCGATATGCAGTGGTCAGTGGGAGGATAGTGATACTCGATAAAAATCGGAGTAATACTGTTCAAGGCACGAAGTCCTTAATGGAACACAAATAGTTCATCTATGATGAAACTATACCATTAATCTTCAAATACACAAGACACTCGTAGATCGGATAGAGTCAGAAAACGACCTAGGGTATGGGTTTCTGATCTAACCTCATAAAGATGTCAATCTTATGGAGGTGTACCATCCGACTACGTTTTGAGGAAGTGATACGAGGTATCGACTCCCTATTATGGCAAAGTGCCATGAGTCTGGAATGGATTCCACAAGGCATTTGACGAAAGGTATCGTTATCAACATTGTGTTAATAACGGTTCAACCTTTTACCTGTTGCCATGGTAAATCCATTTTAAAAATGCTTGAAAAATAACTGTATATTTCATTATGAAATGTGTCAGTTATAAATCAAAATCGCTTTCCTGAAAAGGAAACCTTTTGGAGAATGTTTACAACATCCTGACGATTTTGTATAACCGACAAACAAGGTTTGCGGGTTATTCGATCCATGTTTTGATCAATGCAAGCATAAGGTTCTTGGAACTGACGTTTTGAAATAATCATAATAGTTTATGATTTGACTCAAAACGAAATAATTCTTGTGTATATAAGGAGGTTAGTGGGAGAGCGCACTGACAGTAAAATTCCCATAAAGCTATTGTTGAAAGCTTGGCTTTCAACAGAAATCTCTCCGTAGAATTCTGGGGAGTAACACCTTTATTCAGGAATAAAGATCTACTGGGATAGATTTGGAGTTGTTAACACTCTCTAGGAAATTGTACATTCAAAATGTACTTGTATTGGTGTCTCATACGCTTCGAGCATATGGAGTCACAATCGGGTCAATCCAAGTGATAGTCACTGGATTGAAGTTAAGAACATCTGTTAGTATCTCTGAGAACTAAAGATGCTATCTTTTACTATGGAGAAGGAGAACTTGAAGTGACTGGGATCACCACTGCAAGTTTCCAAACAATTAATACTGCGGTACTATAAAGTTTGAATAACAGGGACAGTGAGCTGGAAATCTTCCTAGCAAGATAACTATTGCCGAATAAACAACAAATGCGGATTATTGCTGCAGCTGAGGCAGCAATAGAAGCCATTTGGATCGATAATAAATCTAATTAGATTAGATATAGTTCTGTTAGCAGCTGAGCTAGGCGTCAGCACAGGCTAAAGAATTAAAGGTCTCATCGACGATCCAGATATATACTTCTATATCATCTGATTCGTTCGGATCATACATCGTGGCGATGTGATGATCGTGTAAATCGCGTCAGACGATAATTAAACAAATCCGCTGACGAAAACCTTTCCTCAGCAATTTGAGCGAACCGTACATAGTTCAGGTGTAGGACACTTGAGTGACTCGCTACGTGCCAAGTGGGAGATTGTTGGACATTATGACCCATAGCGTCACTATTTGCACAGATCATTGTGTTGTTGTAGCAAATTAACTATGTGACAAAGAAATTGCACTCTCATCATTTGTGATTAGATCACCATAGATATATAAATGAAGAGAGGTCCCTATGATTAGTTCCTGGATTGAGATGATATGAGACAGTATCAGTCCACGAAGGATTAATCATTAATATCCCTAGCCGTAGTATTATCGAGACTGGACATCGATAATGCGGAATAGGCTAGTATTGCACTTGTGCGTGTTGTGAGGGCACAACGGCATAGTTCTCATATATATAAGTATTGGATACTTATGCAAGTGCGATAGGAGGTCGTGTTTCACCGATGGTACGGGAAACAGCTTCGCTCTGGATAGACCCCTCGGAATCCCATTGGTATTATGACTATGTGTCTATGGGAGGCCGACATCAAGGTAGGTGTGTATGGTCTTAACCTGAGACTTACATCGCTAATACTTACGATAATCGATAGACTTTGGTCTTGGTGGTAGGGGACTTTAAACGGGTTCTGTGTACACCATTTCTGGGTTTATCAGAGAGTCGTAGTGTATTGGGTGTGATGTCAAGACGGAAGTATCACTTCAGTCATATTGGAGATGATGTCACGCAGGATACGGTACTAGTGCTCTTGAGTGTTGCGCAACCAATCGGGATATTGTGACCAGGTCATGTATATCCGATTATAGAGACTATGTTACCAAGACATCCGATATGTGCTTCGGACGGGGTAACACTTATCCAGCCCCAGCCCTAGGACGTGAAGATTCGATACTGGGCTAATATACACAATACTACGGTTATACTACGCTTGATACAGATCTATATATTCCTGTAAGAATATTTCTGGAGAATTGGGTAGGCATGGCGCTTTGCTAGAAGCCAACCTTGTCTTGTAAATCGATATAAACGTAGTACGAGGTACTTACGTGTTCGGACAGTCCGACGATCGTATTTACTGCCAACATATCCGGAGATCTCATGGGTCGCTTCCTGAAGATTCACCGATGATGTATTACTCGCACTTTGATTAATCTGGGATTAATTAGAAGAGAGAGATAGAATTAATCTGGGATTAATTCGATGAGAGAGAAAATTAATCTGGGATTAATTACGGAGATATTTTATCTCGGATAAAATATCGTTAAAGAGAGAGAACGATTAATTTGGAATTAATCGATAATTAATATATTCGATATATTAATCGAAATTGGATTTCGACGCGGAATTAAAATTAGATTTTAATTCGGGCGAACGAATTAATTTAGAATTAATTCGTTAGCGACGTGAATAGTGAATTCGCTAGGCGTAATCATTTAATTACGACGCGACGGAAAATTCGTTAATTTGGAATTAGCGAACCCGAGCCCGAGAGTGATTGCGAGCGCATTCGCATTTCGAATTCGAGCGCGGCACGCAAGTCACATCAAGCGTCAAATCGCTAGTCGCATCAATCGTCAAATCAATTGTCACTTTGAGTGATGTGACTTGACAACATGTCACTTTATTAAAGTGATGTGATGTGACTTAAAGTAAAAGTTGAAATGATAAAAGCCTTTTGCTTTTTTGACTTTTATTTTTGGTAAATGAAAAGGCTTTTATATTTGATTTTATTTTGGAAATAAAATATAATATAAGTAAAACAATTTGCCTTCTCTCTCACACACAGTACACGGTTTCTCTCTTCTCCCTCTCTTTTTTCTTTTCATCTCCTTCACGCATGGTGCAATTCTTTCTTCATTTTTCTGGTTTCACCGAAAATTTGAGAAGCAAAATGGAAGATGAACAAGTGCTAGCACACCTTGAGTGATACATAGGTGATAGGGAAATGTCTTCATGAGCTTGGAAAGCTTGAAGCTTGGAGCTTCAATGGAGTCATCCATGGCCGAATGAAAAAGAAGCAAACAGCCCCTACCGTGCACTCCACTGCAGTTCCAGAAGCTGTTGCCGTGAGCTTGGAGGATGAAAAACGCATCTCCTTCGTTGCATCTCAAACCGTTCAATGTGAGTTATGTTTCCGCCTTACTCCTTTGATGTGTTCATATGCGGTTTTTATGCATGATTTGTTGATCTTGGGACTTGATTTAAAACTCCTACAATTTGACTCAGATAGAATTAATCTGGGATTAATTATGAGAGAGAAATTAATCTGGGATTAATTGTGGCAAGAATTAATATGGCATTAAATTCGTATAGAAGAGAGAACACGATTAATTTAGAATTAATAGATAAAATAAATTTAATAGTTAAATTTGATTTTTCTATTTAATTTATTTAATTGTGGCTAAAATAATATATAGGATATATTAATTGAAATCAGATTTCAATACGAAATTAAAATTGGATTTTAATTTGGGCGAACGAATTAATTTAGAATTAATTCGAAAGCGACTATCGTAATAATTTTATGAGGCATATTATTTAATTAAATTGGATTTAATTATGGCGCGACGGCAAAATTCATTTATTCGGAATTAAACGAACCCGATAAAATTACCCGTGACTTTCCTGGGCCCAAGTCATGTTGTGTGTTGTGTAAGCCAACTCAAATTTTGAATTTAAAATATGGTGGGACCACATGACTTATATCAAATGTCAATTATTGATGGAAGTAGTTGGCTTTAATAAAATGCATCATTTAACACACACAACTACTAAGTTTTGGAAACTATTCACTCTCTTTTTCTCTTATGCATTGCCGATTCCTTCTCCCATTGGTAATGAAATTTTTGCTTCAAAATTTCTTCAAAGCTAGCACTTGGAGGAGTCAAATGAGGTGATAAAGAAACTCACCCAAGGAACAAACAACACACACAAAAGCTTGGAGGTTCATCCAAAAAAAAAGAAATTTTTGAAATTTCTCCATATACAATGTAAGTGATTCCGCCACTTTACTTGATTATTTCACACATAAAATCAAATTTAGGATCTTATGGCATGTCTTAGAGACTAACAATGTTGTCTAGAGCCTTGCTAAATATGATTTTAAAATCTAGGGTTCATAAACGTCAATTAGGAATTTTTGCTTGGAGCATGAAAATTCAAAATTGAGTTGTTGGTTGATGTTAGATGATGATAACTTGGAGTTGTGCATTGTTGGATTGTTGAAAAATTGATTGGATCAAATTTCCCTAAATTCCCTATCATGGCCGAAACATATCCTAGATTTACTCATGGTGATTTTTTAAATTTTGACACTTGAATGTGTTAATGGCATGATATATACTTGAATGTTGATTAATTAGATTGGAATCAAATTGAATATTAATTTCTTGTCATTGCCGTGAGTTAGCATGTTTGTTGGAGACTTGATTTTGCTTCAATTTGTGTTGGACATGAATTGGAATGATAAGCATGATTAATTAGATTAATTAATATTTTGGAAATGTTAGATTAATTAATTAGTTATGTTAATTACACTTGGATTAATGTTATTTTGGAATATTGTATTAATGTAAATTAGTCCCTAAAATACTAAATGGGCTAATTTAGTTATATTTGGATTAATGGGCTTGGTTGGGCCAAGTTTGGTTGTGGACAATTGGGTTGGATCCAATTGAGCCTAAACTATTTCCATAAAAGTCCAAAATATATCTTTTGGGCCTTTAATAATCTAATTAGGCCTAATGGGTAAAAATTAATTTATGGCATAGGGTGATTCCTAAATGGGCCAAGGCATTATGGGTTTGATCCATAATAGCCAAAAGTCCATGCCTAAAGAATTAATTAAAGCCCATTGGACCTAATAGAATTGGCATTGGATGCTAAATTGGCCTTTGAGACCATTTGGATTGAATTTGGAATCCAAGTCTAAAAAGGCATTATTATAATCTAATAAATGTAATTGTTTAATTTGGAATTAAACTTGAATTAGTATTGAATACAACTAAAATTTGATTTAATATTGTAGTTCTATATAATTCAAGAATACTTACTTTGATTATTTATTCTTAAACGAGTTGGACTCGCGCAAATCAAATCGTTGTATGAACATTGGATGGTCATTAATTGAAGAATTAATTAATTGGATTACATTGATTGACAACATGCTATGTGTGAATGCTTGGATGTATTTGTTTGAATAATGAATATCAGATGGATATTAGATGGGTGGGGGCAATTTTGGAAATTGTTGTAAATATTGTATTTATTTGAAATTGGACCTGCGTGTCCAGCCTATCACCTCTTATTCTCATTGAATTTCTCTTCTCACCAATTCCCCTCAATGTAAATGAGGTTTCTTATAGTGTTATGTAATTAGGTATATAGAAGAATGTAAAGTGATAGCGGGAGAAAGAAAAATGATAGAGAGAGATTTGTTCTAGGAACAAAATGTATATATCCATCAGCATATCATTATTATATTTATCGCGCCTTATTGTGCTTTTAGAATGCATGTTTAAGGGTGTATGATGAGACCTAATCAAAGATAATAAATTGGTTTCCAATTTACGAAAACGCCCTCGTATTTATTATTAACTGTTTCCTTCATTTAAGTGATCCTCTCTCAATATCCAAGATTGGCTTTGATTTGGTGGCCAAAGTCAAGATCATTATCTATCGCGGATGTGTTTGAACCATGAAAGCTTTGTTAATATCACATGTCTTGGGCAGTTGTGACTTGTTGGCCAAAGTCAAGGTCACTCTTGTTCATCGACGTGGATTACGAAGCTTTCCACTGTCAATGGGTAGCGCTTAATTGGAATCATTAAGCCTGTTGATCCAAAGCCAAGGCTTAGTTGATTCAAAGGAAACATGTTAGGAAATATAATAGATATATATTTAGGACTTGGATGTCCAACTACCGGAGCTAGGAATTGGATGAGATCCAATTGATCTTAGAGATCTACCTAGTTAAATTTTATACAACTTGTTGGCCAAAGTCAAGGTTGTGTATTATTTAACGGAATCCTAGCCCATTAGGAAACTAGATTTCCCGAGTACTCAACGGAGGGTTAGAGGCTCGCCGAAAATTAGTGGGAGGCTAGTATTAAATTTGCAATTTCGTTTAATACTCGCTAATATGCGCGCTCTATTATCATTATTTTTCGTTATTATATATATTAGTTGGACTAATATTATTCATTTATTGTTTTCTTTGAACAGTTAGACTGTACTCAATACTACTCCATTTGCAGTTGGTTATATAGTTGGACTATAGTAACCATTGCATTTGAGTGTACCCGAAACATTTGATTGGATAGTTGGACTATAACAATCAAAATGGCTGGAAAGATAAGCGTTAGAGACATAATCATGGGTGAGAATGTCTTTAACGGCGCAAATTTTTCAGACTGGGAAATGAACCTCAGGATAGTCCTGGGAGTTGAGAAGTTACTCTATGTAATAGAGAGAGACCTTTGGGGCTGATCCCGGACTTGAGCGGCCAGTAGAGAATGAGCTTTGGAAGACTCATCGTGATGATAACATTACTGCTCAATCTGTTATGTTTGCTGCAATGATTCCTCAGTTTCGTCTTTAGAATAAGGGATTGGATCCTTATGTGATGATGTTGAAGTTGAATGATCTTCATAGATCTAGTCTTAGATCTCAGAAGTATGATTTGCAGAAGAAGCTCTTTCGCTCTCGTATGTCAGATGGTACATCTGTCGAACACTACATGTCACATATGATTGCTGACATCGAACAGCTGGGTCAGTTGTGTTGGTTTTCTATAAGGTCCCAAGATCAAACAAGTCATGAAATTATGTGTGAACACATCAACGGAGGTAGCGGAATACTCACATTGATCGGTTGAGTCGATTTGGAGACGATTCAAGCCCAAAAACGCACTGCCATGTAAGCTACTGCATGCAGTCCACTGCCTACAAAAACAGAAAATTAAGTAGGAAGAAACGGAGCTCCAATCATCGTCGGATGGATCCCGTCTCATGGGGGAACCTCCCTACCACCTTCGCAAGACTTGTAAGTGTGCTAGCACTTGATTTCTCACCATGAGAAACCACTCTTGCTTCCCTTTAGCTCACGCCCAAACTGGTTCAAAACCAGTGAAGAAATGGCCACCATTGCCGTGAGAGGAAGAGAGAATTTGAGAGAGAAGAAGTTTTGTGTTGTGTAATGGTTTGTTAATTAAATGATTTACCAAAAATCAATTTATATTTATGCCATAATTCATTAAATTAATAATAAACTTATGACACAAATTCATGCAAAGGCTTAGAGTGTCAAACACTTCATTTCCATGCAATACCATTGAGTGCATTGTACACAATCTCCATGCAATGCATTAGAGTGTCAAATAAGCATAATATGACATGTGTCAAAGTTAATGCATATCTTGACATGTGTCATGTGGGCCCCACACGTTTCCCAATGAAAGTGGGCCCACGTGCACTCACGCGTTCGGGTTCGATATTTCCGAAATACCGAGCTTACGTCGCGACGTTAATTCAATCGAATTTAAATAAATAATTACGCCTGGCGAAATTTTATTTACGTCGCTAACGAATTAATTCTGAATTAACTCGTTTTCCCGAATTAAAATCTAATTTTAATTCCGCGTCGAAATCTAATTTCATTTAATATATCGAATATATTAATTCATCGATTAATTCCAAATTAATCGTTCTCTCTCTTTAGACGATATTTTATCCCAGATAAAATATCTCCGTTATTAATCCTAGATTAATTTTCTCTCTCTTCTAATATAATCCCAGATATTCAAGAGTGCGAGTTGTGCGTCATCGGTGGATTATCGGGAAGCGACCCATGAGATCCCCGGATAATCTGGCAGTAAATACGGTCGTCGGAGTATCCGAATCACGTACGTACCAAGTACTACGTTCTACCGATTTACGAGACAAGGTCGACTCCTAGCAAAGCACCAAGTCTTCCCAGTTTCCCCGGACATATTCATCAAAGAATATCTAGATCTGTATCAAGCGTAGTATACAATTGTATTGTGCATATCGGCCCAGTATCGGATGGTCACGTGCTAGGGCTGGGGCTGGATAAGTGTCTGCCCCGTCCGAAACACATATCGGATGTCTGGTAACTAGTCTCTATAATCGGATATTCATGACCTGGTCATAATATCCCGATTGGATGCGCATCACTAAAAGAGCACTAATACCGTATCCTGCGTGACATCATCTCCATTATGACTGGAGTGATACTTCCGTCTCGACATCACATCCAATACACTACGACTCTCTGATAAACCCAGAAGTGGTGAACACAGAACCAGTTAAGATCCCCCAACCACCAAAACCAAAGTTTACCGATTGTCGTAAGTATTAGCGATGTAAGTCTCAGGTTAAGACTATACACACCTACCTTGATTTCGGCCTCCCATAGACACCTAGTCATAATACCAATGGGATTCCGAAGGGTCTATCCAGAGCGAAGCTGTTTCCCGTACCATCGGTGAAACACGACCTCCTATCGCACTTGCATAAGTATCCAATACTTATATATATGAGAACTATGCCGTTGTGCCCTCACAACGCGCACAAGTGCAATACTAGCCTATTCCGCATTATCGATGTCCAGTCTCGATAATACTACGGCTAGGGATATTTAATGATTAATCCTTCGTGGATTGATACTGTCTCATATCATCTCAATCCAGGAACTAATCATAGGGACCTCTCTTCATTTATATATCTATGGTGATCTAATCACAAATGACGAGAGTGCAATTTCCTTGTTACATAGTTAACTTTGCTACAGCAACACAATGTTCTGTGCAAATAGTGACGCTATGGGTCATTTTGTCCAACAATCTCCCACTTGGCACATTGCGAGTCACTCAAGTGTCCTACACCTGAACTATGTACGGTTCGCTCAAATTGCTGAGGAAAGGTTTTCGTCAGCGGATTTGTTTGATTATCGTTTGACGCGATTTATACGATCATCACATCGCCACGATGTATGATCCGAACGAATCAGATGATATAGAAGTATATATCTGGATCGTCGATGAGACCTTTAATTCCTTAGCCTGTGCTGACGCCTATCTCAGCTGCTAACAGAACTATATCTAATCTAATTAGATTTATTTCAATCCAAAAGACTTCTATTGCTGCCTCAGCTGTAGCAATAATCCGCATTTGTTGTTTTTCGGCAACAGTTATCTTGCTTGGAAGATTTCCAGCTCACTGTCCCGTTGTTCAAACTTTATAGTACCGCAGTATTTAACTGTTTGGAAACTTGCAGCAGTGATCCCAGTCACTTCAAGTTCTCCTTCTCCATAGTAAAAGATAGCATCTTTAGTTCTCAGAGATACTAACAGATGTTCTTAACTTCAATCCAGTGACTGTCACTTGGATTGACCTGATTGTGACTCCATATGCTTGAAGCGTATGAGACACCAATACAAGTACATTTTAAATGTACAATTTCCCAGAGAGTGTTAACAACTCCAAATCTATCCCAGTAGATCTTTATTCCTCTAATAAAGGTTGTTACTCCCCAGAATTCTACGGAGAATTTCTATTGAAAGCCAAGCTTTCAACAATAGCTTTATGGGAATTTTCACTGTCAGTGCGCTCTCCCACTAACCTCCTTATACACAAGAATTATTTCGTTTTGAGTCAAATCATAAACCATTATGATTATTTCAAAACGACAGTTCCAAGAACCATATGCTTGCATCAATCCAAACATGGATCGAATAACCCGCAAACCTTGTTTGTCGGTTATACAAAATCGTCAGGATGTTGTAAACATCCTCCAAAAGGTTTCCTTTTCAGGAAAGCGATTTTGATTTGTAACTAACATATTTCATAAATGAAATATATAGTTATCAATAAGCATCTTCAAAATGGATTTACCATGGCAACAGGTAAAAGGTTGAACCGTTATTAACATAATGTTGATAACGATACCTTTCCGTCAAAAGCTTAGCTTTGCACGTTGGTATGTTGCCTTCCATGTATGTCTTCCTTGAAGACGTTTAATGTACCATAGGCACTACGCCTTGTGGTACAACAACCAGTATCCAAACATAGTTGCTATACATGGAATCCATTTCGGACTCATGGCACTTTGCCATAATAGGGAGTCGATACCTCGTATCACTTCCTTATAATGTAGTCGGATGGTACACCACCATAAGATTGACGTCTTTATGAGGTTAGATCAGAAACCCATACCCCAGGTTGTTTTCTGACTCTATCCGATCTACTAGTTTCTTGTGTATTTGAAGATTAATGGTATAGTTTCATCATAGATGAACTATTTGTGTTCCATTACGGACTTCGTGCCTTGAACAGTATTACTCCGATTTTCATCGAGTATCACTATCCTCCCACTGACCACTGCATATCGGTATTCCTCTCAGGAAAAACCGCATGGTGAGCAACAATTACATTGTTCTCATGTGAGATATATAAGTACTATACTTAAGGTTTCCCTTAGGTTAACTTATATTGACACTTATCCAATTTGGGTCTTTTAGTTTGGTATCATCCAAACGTTATGCCTGGCATACCCAAATTATCAGGAATGAGAAACCACGTTTCTTTCCTGTTCATATCCTATATGATATCTGTCAAACAGATTTATATGGAACCTTATTCCAAATAAGTTTTTGCACTGTTTAATACATATCTTGTAGAAGGTAATAGTAGCTCAGAGCGACTCGTGATAAACCTTATCATGTCCAACAAAATTCGGTTTTAGTTTGGACACACCGTCTAACTGACGTGTCTCGAGAGGAGTCCTCATATGAAAGAATACTGTACTCTTTCATGTACATATGAAACTTACTGCTTAAGTATTTTCCATTACGGTATTACCGTGGCGGAATAACACTATAGCCGATCTGTTTGTCTACTTCGTGTCGAAACTCTAAAGTTTCCGATCTGTGTTCTTCAAAAGAAACACATAACCACAACGTGATGTCACATCCGTTAAGGTCACGAAATATTCATGTTAACATCTAGCCTAGCTAGATATGGGCCCACTTACTTCACCATGAATAGGGCTAACAGATCGGTGGCCCTTTTACTATTACCAAGTAAATAGTATTTTAGGTATTTAACCTAATAAACTAGATTCGTAGACCTTATTTGAATAGTCAAATCAGTCCTAGTACCCACTCTTCAAAAGTGTGGATATACGAGTCTTGTTTAATTGTGTCCCAGACAACAATGCCACAAATAAGTCTCTATTGATCAAATCAATATGAGCTATTTATTTGTCATTTTATATGTTTGAGATTTTATTTATATTCAAAATATAAATTCTGTTATTTACATCCAATGTATTTATCTCAGTATCATCTTTATATATTGAAACACTTTAGTGTTCTAGAATATAAAGGTTTTATCCGCAATGGATTAAACACTGATATAGAGATAATGTCTCTAGATAAACTAGTTACATTATAACATTTCCTAATTTAAGTACATACCCAAAGGGCAGTTCCTAAACTTAGGTATCTACGGTCGAAACAGCGACTTTCGTCCCGTTTCCAATTCGCAGAGAAATCTCGGCTTGAAGCCAGTATCCAGCTCACAGCGGATTCTGAACGTCAATACATATATTTTATGTACCACACTAAGTATTTAAAATCCAATTTTAATACTAGTAGTGAACATAACTTTGACAAATATTTTAAAGTTAGAGCCTCGCCCTTTCTTTAATTCCTTCGTGTCTTCCATATCCAAATGGTAGTCACTTTGGGATATGTCAATTATCCTTTTCAATATTTCACAAACCACTTGGGTTTTAGAATATCGAAATGATGTGCACCTTGTGCTACATGCCCAATTGCAAACTTTGACTTTTCTCCACTAGAATAGTCAATTAATTGCAACTTTAATACTTTTAAATCTAAAGATAGATTTATTATAAGTATATTAATTAAGCACTAAAGTCATCATCACATAAATCTTCCAAAGACTTTATGCTCTACTATTTGCTTAATTATGGGCTTAGTCATAATAAGTTATTTTATCAAATAAATTAACCTATTATTAATTCCCAATTGAAAATTAAATCATTTAAAACATTTAACCCAAGGATTATATATTTTAAATATTCAACCTTTCAATTCTTTCTTGATTTCAATAGTCCAACTATTTAATCAATTATTTAAGGTACTATTTATTATAATGATTACAATAATCCAATTATTTAATCAACTATAATTTTAATATTGATTACTATAATCCCATTATAAAATCAACTATCATTTAATTTCAATTATATTGATTACTATAATCCAATTACAAAATCAACTATATATTGAATGAGTTTGTATATAGTCCAACTATATATATTTTTAAAACAACATAAAATATTAGTCTGACTAATACTTTTGATTAATATGACGAGTAAAATATAAATGAGCGTGTTTAGCGAGTAATTGAACGAATGTTGCAAATTCAATACTTGCCTCCCACTATTTTTCGTCGAGCCTCTAACCCTCTGTGGAGTACTCGGGAAACCGTGTTTCCTAGTGGGCTAGGATCCCATTAAATAACATACAACCTTGACTTTGGCCAACAAGCTGTATGCTATTTAACTAGGTAGATCTCACAGATCAATTGGATCCAATCCAATTCCTAGATCCGGTTAGGTGGACATCCAAGTCCCCAACATATATCTTATATATGCCTATATATCGAATATATATATCCTAACCATTTTCCTCTGAATCAACTAGGCCTTGGCTTTGGCACAACAAACCTAATGATCCCAGTCAAGCGCGGACCCATTGACATGGAAGCTTTGTAATCAATGTCGTTGGACAAGAAGTGGTCTTGACTTTGGCCAACAAACCACAACTTGGACAAGACACCAATATGGAACAAAGCCTCGTGATTAAAACACATCTTTGACGGACAAGGGCTTGACTTTGGCCAACAACCCCTGCCAATCTCGGATCTTGAGTAAGAATCACTCAATGGAAGGAAAATAAACGCTTGATATTTAACGAGGGTTTTTCGCGTGCAAATTGGCTACCAATTTTAATTATCTTTGTTAAGGTCTCATCATCATACACCCTTAAACATGCATTCTAAATACATAATAAAGCGAGTATGAAATAAAATAATAACGATATGCGGATGGATACTTTACACATTGATCCTAGATCAAATCTCTCTCTTTCTCACTCAAGCTAGCACTTGTACTACTTCTACCCGTTACACTACACTTCTAAAGAAACCTCATATACATAGAGGGGAATAGGTGAGAAGAGAATACAAAGAGAAAGAAGGTGATAAGGCTGGACACGCAGGTCCAATTTAATAAATCAAATTTATTACAACAATTTCCAAAATTGCCCACCCGACTAATGTCCATCCGATATACGTTATTCATTCAACACAACCATGTATTCACACATACAAGCATGCTATCAATCAATCTAATCAAATTAATTAATCTGATAATTAAGTGATCATCCAATGTTCAAACAACGATTTGATTTTGTTCGAGTCAAACTCGTTTTTGCGAATAAGTACTCAAAATACGAATTCATGAATTAAATTAAACTACATAATTAAATCCAATTTAACATGTATTTAATACTAATTCATTATTCAATTCCAAATTGAATATTGCACTTTATATTAATAAACCTTTTACGATTTAAATTCCAAATTCAATCGTGTCGGGACTCAAAGTCCGATTAACGTCCAACGTCAATTTAATTCAAGTCTAATGGGCTTCAATTAATTTCTTTAGGCATGGGCTTCGGCAACCAAAGCCCAATAGTGGAATCACCCAAAATGCCTTAGAAATCAATTTCGGCCCATTAGGCCCAATTAAACTTTAAAGGTTATTAGTCGCAATTGGGCTTTATGGTTAAGGTTTTGGGCCCAATTGGATCCAATCCACTTGGCCTAAACCAAACTTGATAAATCAAGCCCAATAGGCCCAATTACAATAAATTCTAATTTCAAAATTAGGCCCAATTAATTAAATCCAAAAATCCAATTTTCACAATTTAATTACCAAAAGTGCATTACGATGATTAATGACCTAAATCGATATTTCCGAAGCACCAAATTAGTCCAATTAATCATGCTTAATTCATTATCACATGTCAAACACACATAATGAAAAATCAAACCCATAAACATGCTTGCTAAGTCTCGGCCAAGGAAGGTTATTTTGTCCGATTTGAATTCAATCCGATTAATTACACAATCGACAATGTATTAACTTCCCGAATGATTTCATACACATCCAATGTTCATAAAATCAAAATTACCAAGACATTAAAGGGCACATCACATTCGGCCAACACATGGAATTTAGGGTTTATGTTCAATTCAAAGTACAATCCAATTGACATTAAATTAACATCATCCTACATGATTTTAACTCATCCAATGAATTAAAATCAACAAAATTCCAATGATTCAAAATCAATTGACATTCGGCCAACATGAAATATTGGGGAAAATAATTCCAAATCATTTTTCATCAAATTAGTCCAACCAAAATGAATTTAAACATGTTATAAGCATACTCAAACATTCAATCATTCAAATCATGCTCAACAAACATTTACCCAAATTTTTAAGCCCTACAAATTTCATGCTTGCAACTTTAGCTCATGATGCCATTGGTTTTCTATAAGGTCCCAAGATCAAACAAGTCATGAAATTATGTGTGAACACATCAACCGGGAGGTAGCGGAATACTCACATTGATCGGTTGAGTCGATTTGGAGACGATTCAAGCCCAAAAACGCACTGCCATGTAGCCTACTGCATGCAGTCCACTGCCTACAAAAACAGAAAATTAAGTGAAGAAACGGAGCTCCAATCATCGTCGGATGGATCCCGTCTCATGGGGGAACCTCCCTACCACCTTCGCAAGACTTGTAAGTGTGCTAGCACTTGATTTCTCACCATGAGAAACCACTCTTGCTTCCCTTTAGCTCACGCCCAAACTGGTTCAAAACCAGTGAAGAAATGGCCACCATTGCCGTGAGAGGAAGAGAGAATTTGAGAGAGAAGAAGTTTTGTGTGTGTTGTAATGGTTTGTTAATTAAATGATTTACCAAAAATCAATTTATATTTATGCCATAATTCATTAAATTAATAATAAACTTATGACACAAATTCATGCAAAGGCTTAGAGTGTCAAACACTTCATTTCCATGCAATACCATTGAGTGCATTGTACACAATCTCCATGCAATGCATTAGAGTGTCAAATAAGCATAATATGACATGTGTCAAAGTTAATGCATATCTTGACATGTGTCATGTGGGCCCCACACGTTTCCCAATGAAAGTGGGCCCACGTGCACTCACGCGTTCGGGTTCGATATTTCCGAAATACCGAGCTTACGTCGCGACGTTAATTCAATCGAATTTAAATAAATAATTACGCCTGGCGAAATTATTATTTACGTCGCTAACGAATTAATTCTGAATTAACTCGTTTGCCCGAATTAAAATCTAATTTTAATTCCGCGTCGAAATCTAATTTCATTTAATATATCGAATATATAATTCATCGATTAATTCCAAATTAATCGTTCTCTCTCTTTAGACGATATTTTATCCCGGATAAAATATCTCCGTTATTAATCCTAGATTAATTTTCTCTCTCTTCTAATATAATCCCAGATTATTCAAGAGTGCGAGTTGTGCGTCATCGGTGGATTATCGGAAGCGACCCATGAGATCTCCCGGATAATCTGGCAGTAAATACGGTCGTCGGAGTATCCGAATCACGTACGTACCAAGTACTACGTTCTACCGATTTACGAGACAAGGTCGACTCCTAGCAAAGCACCAAGTCTTCCCAGTTTCCCCGGACATATTCATCAAAGAATATCTAGATCTGTATCAAGCGTAGTATACAATTGTATTGTGCATATCGGCCCAGTATCGGATGGTCACGTGCTAGGGCTGGGGCTGGATAAGTGTCTGCCCCGTCCGAAACACATATCGGATGTCTGGTAACTAGTCTCTATAATCGGATATTCATGACCTGGTCATAATATCCCGATTGGATGCGCATCACTAAAAGAGCACTAATACCGTATCCTGCGTGACATCATCTCCATTATGACTGGAGTGATACTTCCGTCTCGACATCACATCCAATACACTACGACTCTCTGATAAACCCAGAAGTGGTGAACACAGAACCAGTTAAGATCCCCCAACCACCAAAACCAAAGTTTACCGATTGTCGTAAGTATTAGCGATGTAAGTCTCAGGTTAAGACTATACACACCTACCTTGATTTCGGCCTCCCATAGACACCTAGTCATAATACCAATGGGATTCCGAAGGGTCTATCCAGAGCGAAGCTGTTTCCCGTACCATCGGTGAAACACGACCTCCTATCGCACTTGCATAAGTATCCAATACTTATATATATGAGAACTATGCCGTTGTGCCCTCACAACGCGCACAAGTGCAATACTAGCCTATTCCGCATTATCGATGTCCAGTCTCGATAATACTACGGCTAGGGATATTTAATGATTAATCCTTCGTGGATTGATACTGTCTCATATCATCTCAATCCAGGAACTAATCATAGGGACCTCTCTTCATTTATATATCTATGGTGATCTAATCACAAATGACGAGAGTGCAATTTCCTTGTTACATAGTTAACTTTGCTACAGCAACACAATGTTCTGTGCAAATAGTGACGCTATGGGTCATTTTGTCCAACAAGTTGGGCATTACCTTCGAGGCCGAGACTTCCATAGATTTGATCTTACAGTCTCTGCCCGATGCTGGGTCGGGTTTGTCATGAACTATAATATGATGAACTAAGAGAAAACTCTTGGAGAGTTAATGACTATGCTGAAAGAGGCAGAGCCAGAGCTTCTAAAAGGCAAGAAGCGCGAAAGGCATCTACTTCGACATCCAAGAAGGCCAAGGCTTGGCTGAAGACTTCTAGGGGTGTGAAGAAGAAAAATAAGAAGGGCAAGGCTCAATCATCACAGTCTTCTGGGAAGGCAAAAAACATATCCCAAGACGTCTGACTACACTTGGCAAACGAGGTATGATGAGCGGAAAATATATCAATATTTACCGCCCATTTTACTTAATATTTTGTTTAGCTTCTCGGGTTTGATGAACGTTTTGATTTGTTTTAGTTTATTTTGCAGATAAAATATTATAATGACTCAATGAAATCATTTAGGATGAAATGTAGGTCAAATAAGGGCAAAAATTGGACTTGACATATTAATTTTGGTGATTGGAAACTTGAAAGGGCGTTCTAACGAAGTGCAGTTTCGGAAATTCAAATTTTGCACAACTATCGTATTTTGGATATAACCTTTTACTCCAATATCGGATTGAGCTGATCCAAGTTCCAGATTAAAGCAGACTCAAATATCTACAACTTTGAAGAACAAAATAATTTCGAATTCGGAAGATTACATGACCGAAATGGATGAAATATCCGTAAGTGTGTTATGTGTAATTATTAAAGTCATTTTCAAAGCAAATAAATAAATAAATAATTAATTAAAAATAGTCAAGCTCCCACAAAAAATTATAGCAATTAATAATGGATTTGGTGGAGTAATTAGTGGAGATTTTAGGGGAGCAATTAATAATGGATTTGGTGGATGATTTGATGGAGGCAAAATTTTTCCTATAAATACCAAGCCATTTCATTTGTAAATATATACTTTCTTCTTTGAAATTCCTTAAGAATAACTAAGAAGATTGTATATTGTTTGTTTATTTACAGCTTTTAGTAATTAATTTCCTCTTTCGCACTTTCTTTTCTTTACTTTTCAGTTTTTACTTTTCGCAATTTACTTTTACGCATAGTACTTTCATTTCTTTACTTTTCAGTTTTTACTTTTCACGCAATGAGGAGGTAACTCCCCCTTTCTGGGGTAAAAGGTAAAACTTTTATTACTAATATTTAGATTAATCTCCCTTAATTATAATATATAAACTAGTTAAAACCTGACTTAATGAAGATACCGTCATATTGGTCGGTTGGTAATTAATTATAAATTGGTTTTAACTTGACTAAGCATGGATACTGCCTGGTTGGTCGATTGGTAAATAATTATTAATTTGACTTAATCCGGATACCGCCTATATGGCTGGTTGGTAATTATCAGACAAAGTTAATATATTATACTAAGGGATATATCTAAAATAGTAGTAATAAAAGTGGATCATCTAACCCCATCATTTTCTTTTATTGTATTTTTACTTTATTTACTTTTAGCAATTTACTTTTCAGCAATTTACTTTTCAGCAATTTACTTTCAGCAATTTACATTTTAGTCATTTACTTTCAGCAATTTACTTTTCAGTAATTTACTTTTCAGCAATTTACTTTTCAGTATTTAATTTCCGGCAATTTACTTTATGTCTTTTATTTTATTTAAGCTTTTACTTCCCGTAAATATGTGTCGTAACTAAGTCAGTTATCTGGGGTTGTGATGAATTCCAATATCACCAGTTAATAATGGGTTATTTTATGGTTCTGGTAATATAAAGATTTATTTATTGAGCCTTAGTCTTATTGATTCTTGTTAATTGGCCATTAATAAGATTGATTCGGTAAACTTGAAATGAACTTGGAAAAAGGATTTTAGGTTTAAATCCTAGACTCAATAGCCCACATCGTCCTTGAGGATAGATAACCCTTTAATAGATTTCCTTACATGATAGGAATATACCTGTCGGGTGGGGGTAGCCATAATTGGAACTTAATCTTAATGAATTCAGATAACTTGGTTGATATAGGAATATGATTAATTAAGTTACACTGGGTATTTATATCTGACCATCAGAAGAGGCTTTTGCATAATTTTGTGCTCTAGGTTAATAAACCGATATATTACACAAATGTAAAATAACCACTTCATCTTTTAACAACATATTGGAAAGATTCACAACCATGGATAATTTAATAATATTGAATTTTCTTCAATTTCCTTTCCATAATTTTATTTTCTGTTTTAAGTTTAAAGTCACCACCCAATCAAACAATCAATCCATTAGATACTTGTACACATTCAACTTCATAAATTAATAACAAAACGTTTTAAGTCATCGTGGGATCGATACTTTTTATACTACTTGAAAAATACGTGCGCTTGCGTTATACGCGTGTGAAAACGTCGGTCAAGTTTTTGGCGCCGTTGCCGGGGACTTATTTATCTTTCACTATTAGTTTTGGGGTTGGATACTTTACTTGTATCTAATTTCTTTTTACTTATTGTTTTTGTTTTCTTGTATTTCAGGTTCTCAGACACTACATGAGACAAACCAGAAGCTTTGAACCCCGACTGCTTGACCCATAGATTGAAAGAACCATCAGACAGTTGAGAAGGTAAATGCGAGAAGGGCAAGAAGTAATTGTTAATATGGAACCTGAACCTTTAGAAGTTGCACCACCAATTCCCATTCGTGACAAAACCATTCCAGTGGTGGACAACCTCATTTTCTATATTGTACTTCCTCCCTTACCAGAAAATGCGTGTGACATCAAAACATGAATTCAGATGATTCAGCAGTCTGTACAGTTTGGGGGGAATGCAACTGAATTTCCTAATGCCCACATCAACAACTTCCTGGAATTTTGCGGCACTTTCAATTACAACAGAGCATCAGAAGAAGCAATGAGACTGCGAGTTTTTCCATATTCCTTGAAAGACAGAACAAAAGCTTGTCTACATTCACTACCAGCAGGTTCCTGTTGGACAATTATGACACATAGCGTCACTATTTGTACAGATCATGGTGTTGTTGTACAAATTAACTTTGTGACAAAGGAAATTGCTCTTTTATCATTTGTGATTAGATCACCAAGATGTATAAATGATGAAAGGTCCATATGATTAGTTCCTGGATTGAGATGATGTGAGACAGTATCAATCCACGAAGGTTTAATCATTAAAATATCCCTAGTCGTATTATTATCGAGATTGGACATCGATAATGTGGAATAGACTAGTATTACACTTGTGCGCGTTGTGAGGGCATAACGGCATAGTTCTCACATATTTGGGTATAGGATACTCATGCAAGTGTAGTAGGAGGTTGTGTTTTACCGATGGTACGGGAAATAGCTTCGCTCTGGATAGACCCCTCAGAATTCCATTGGTAGTATGACTATGTGTCTATGGAAGTCCGAAATCAGGGTAGGTGTATTTGGTCTTAACCTGAGACTTGCACCGCTAATACTTGCGATAATCAATATAATTTGGTTTTGGGTCGTCCAGGGCTTTAACAGGTTCTGTGTACGCCTCTGCTGGGTATATTGAGAATCGTAGTGTGTTGGGTGTGATGTCAAGAAGGAAGTATCACTCCAGTCATAGTGGAGATGATGGTCACGTAGGATACAGAACTTGTTCTCTTATATGCTGCAGTTATCGGGATATTATGACTAGGTCATGTATATCCGATTATAAAGACTAGTTACCAGAGATCCGATATGTGCTTCGTACGGGGCAGACACATTTCAAGCCCCAGGCCTAGCACGTGACATCCGATACTTGATTGAGATAAGCAATACTACGTATACTACGCCTGATATAGATCACATATTCATGTAAGGATATTTCTGGAGAATTGGGTAGGCATGGCGCTTTGCTAGAAGCAAACATTGTCTTGTAAATCGGTATAAACGTAATACTAGGTACTTACGTGTTCGGAAAGTCCGACGATCGGATTTACTGCCAACATATCCGGGGATCTCATGGGTCGCTTCCCAAAGATTCACCGATGACGTATGACTCACACTTTATTAATCTGGGATTAATTAGGTGAGAGAGAAAATTAATCTGGGATTAATTGCGGAGATATTTTATCTGGGATAAAATATCAATTAAAGAGAGAAAACGATTAATTTGGAATTAATAGATAAAATAATATATTCGATATATTATACGAAATTGGATTTCGACGCGGAATTAAAATTAGATTTTAATTCGGGCGAACGAGTTAATTTAGAATTAATTCGTTAGCGACGTGAATAGTAATTTCGCTAGGCAAGGTTATTTAATTAAAATAGATTTAATTACGTCGCAACAGAAAATTCATTAATTTGGAATTAGCGAACCCGAGCCCAAGAGTGTTTGCGAGCGCAATCGCATTTCGAATTCAAGTGCAGCCCGTAAGTCACATCAAGCGTCAAATCGCTAGTCACATCAAGCTTCAAATCATTAGTCACTTTGAGTGATGTGACAACTTGTCACTTGATTGAGTGAGTGATATGAATAGTTGATGTGGTGGTTGAAAGCCTTTAATGGCTTGACTTTTTGAAAAGAAAAAAATTGTAAATTGAATTTGGAAATTCAAAAAAGTGTATTAGATACACAATTCAACACCAACCAACACACACAACTCTTTCAACTCCTCTATCTCTCTCACGCCATTTGGGCAGTTTTCTTCTTCTGGTTTCACCTCACTGCCGTGAGTCATGGAGAAGCAATTGATGATTTTTGTGGCAAAAATCAAGAGTTCTAGCACACATCGGAGTCTTACAAAGGTGATAGGGAAACCCACTTGTGAGCAAGGAATCAACACAAAGCTTGGAGCTTGTTGGAGGGATCACCATGGCCGAATTTGGAAGAGCCCAACTGCTAACTGCCGAGACATCTTGGAGGAGGCAGAAAAGTTTTTTGTTGTCCACCGCATCGCTCAACCGCTCGATGTAAGTATTCCACAACTTCCTCGTGTATTCGCACTTATGTTTCTTACTTGATAATCGATCCTCGGGACTTAGAGATTTCCCAACAGTTCCATCACAACTTGGAACACTCTAGACACCAAACTCCTTGCAAAGTACTTTCCACCAGCCAGAACAGCAAAACTGAGAAATGACATTACATCCTTCGTGCAGCAAGATTCAGAATCCATCTGCAAAGCTTGGAAAAGATTCAAAGATTTGCTCCAGATATGTCATCACCATGCGATTCCAAAATGGCTTCAAGTCCAAACTTTCTATAATGGACTTTCTGGACTAATGATAACCACAATTGATGCTGCTGCTGGAGGAGCTTTGATGGCAAAATGAGAAGATCAAGCCTGAGACTTAATCGAAGAAATGGCTAACAACAATTCCTTGTGTCCAACAGAAAGAAGCATGATCCAGAGAATTGCAGGAATATATGAAGTTGGAGCCAACTCAGCAGTGAATACTAAGTTGGATCAGATGTGCAAATACTTGGAAACACTCAGTGCACAAGTTGTAAATATTGCCGGATCCACAAGTTCACCATTTGGAGGAGCACCAGAGTAAGAATCTTACAACCAACATAAAGAAACGGTGAATTACGTCAACAATTTCAACAGACAAGGGAACAATCCATATTCTAACACATATAACCCAGGGTGGGGGAATCATCCCAATTTCGCATGGAGTAATAATTCAGGGCAAATGAACAATCCACCACTCGGATTCCAACAACAAAACAAAGGCCAAGAGCATGAAAAAAAACCAGGAATAACAGAAGTACTGACCCACTTGAAAAAGATAGAAGAAAAACACGACTCTCAAGCAGCTAGATATAATGCTATGTTTCAATCCCAAGCAGTATTAATTCAAAGTCAATCTGCTTCTATCAAAGCACTAGAGAATCAAATTGGACAACTGGCCAATGCTCAGAGTTACAGACCGCCAAGTAACCTTCTTAGCAACACAGAACCAAATCCAAGGAACATGGGGAATGAGCAATGTCATGCCATCATGTTAAAAAACGGTATTTAAATCAACAAATATGTTGGAATCAAGGTAACAATTGAAGAGGTTCCTAAAGATGCAGTTCCACAGATGGAGGAAAAAGAAGCAAAGGAAAAAGATCAAGAAATGATTATTCTACCTCCACATTTTCCACAACGTCTCCAGGAAAAAAAAACTAGATAAGCAATTTTATCGGTTCCTATAGATCTTCAAAAAGCTGCATATCAACATTCCATTTGCAGAAGCGTTGGAACAAATGCCCAGCTATGCCAAATTCATGAAAGACATTCTTTTACGAAAGCAGAGATTGAGAGATTACGAGACAGTAGCATTATCAGAAGAATGCAGCGCTATCATTCAGAGGAAACTTCCTCCAAAATTGAAAGATCCTGGCAGTTTCACTGTTCCTTGCACCATAGCAGAACATGACTTCGGTAAGGCTTTGTGTGATTTAGGTGCGAGTGTTAATTTGATGCGTTTTTCTATTTTCAGGAAACTGCAGATTGGAGAAACAATGCCCACCTCACTCTCTCTACAACTTGCTGATAGAACGCTCGTATTTTTGAGAGGCGTAGTTGAAGATGTGCTAGTCAAAGTTGACAAATTCATTTTCCCAGTAGATTTTATTGTCCTTGATATGGAGGAAGATGAAGATGTGCCGATAATCCTCGGGAGACCATTCTTGGCTACTGGTCGAACCATTATTGATGTACAAAAAAAAGAACTAATCATGAGGGTACAAGACCAAGAAGTAACATTCAACATTTTCAAAGCCATGAATTTCCCGAATGACGGGAATGAGGAATGTTTCATACTTGATGTGATAAATAGTACCATCCATACTTGAAATGCAATGTAAAGTTCTACTAACAAACTTAAAGCATGTCAATTGCCTGTGGAGCCTGAAGATAAAGCGTGTTGTGCACTGAAGAAGCCAATTCTTGCACTACAAGCAACATAAGAGAAACAATTCCACCAGCTCAACGAATTGGAAGAATTTCACATTCAACATTTTAAGAATACCAAATTCTACAAAGAAAAGTCTAAGAAGAGACATGATGAGAAGTTAGTGCGCATACAACTGGAACCAGGGCAGAGGGTACTGTTAAATAAGTCAAGCTTGAAACTCTTCCCATGGAAGTCAAAATCACGGTGGTCAGGTCCATTTCTAATCACCAAGGTTTTACCAGATAGAGCCGTTGAGTTACATGATCCTGACTCCAACAAAACATTCAAGGTTAAAAACAAGCGTGTCAAGCACTTCTGTGGAGAATCAATTGAGCGACAAAAAGAAAGCGTCACACTTTCAGATCCAGCCTAATGTTCGGGCATCATGTCTAGCTGACGACGTTAATCTTAGCCCTAACTGGGAGGCAACCAATGCAATTTGTGTATATATTGTGATTTGGTGTCTTTTAATTTTTGTGTGTTTAGTTTTTACAGGTTAAGTCATTTCAAGATTGAAGATGCTCTCGTAAATCTTCATAAGAAATTTCCTTCTCTCCCTCACAAATCTCTGATGATATTTTACAAAGCTCGCTTGGAACATATGAGACTACTGATGATCAAAGGTATGCATACTGACATTCGTTGGATTATTGAAGCACGGGTCTGATTGGCAGGTGAGTCTTCTGACTCTTTCGTTTCACATCTGCCTGGTTTAGGAAGAAGCACATATGCTAAAAAGAGAAGAGCTAAAAGAATGAGTGTATGCTATAAATGTGCTCATATATTTTGTAATACTCATTTTCGTTCTTTAGGAATGGTGTCTGATAACCGTGAAGATAAGATTAATTTCATTAGGGATGGCTTGAGTAAGAAGTCTTTGGATGACATATCTAAGACTGTTGAGACGCATCCTAGTGGATATGTAAATCATGAAATTCGCATGTTATATGCACAATTCCGTAAAGAAAGATAACAGTTAAGTCTCGGGAATCTGACTCTAAAAGACCCTATTTGCCAATTTATAAGAAAATTGGATGGGAAGCTTGTCCCTGACGCATAGACGTCATTCAAGCCGTTACATTATTGTAAATATTATTTCTCTTTGACTTTTCCTAATAATTGTGATTTGTTTTGTTATTTTCTCCGACAGGATCCAGGCTACTTTTTGACCTTTCATGATTTACTATTTTGCTACTAATCGTCATTTGGAAGATACTTGTGCTATTATTACTCACCCTTTTCAAGTTCTATAAATTCAACTCATTATTGCACCTTTGAAGGCATTCAGATAAAAATGGAAGCTACTTCAAGAAGACGGGTTGAAACCATTTGTGTGTTTTGCGGTACCATGTTGGTGTTAAACCAGAATACGTAACAGTGGCACAGGAATTGGGTCGAGTCATTGTTGCAAGGAATATGCACTTAATATATGGCGGTGGCAATCTTGGACTAATGGGGATCTTTTCAAAGGCTGTACATGATGGAGGTCTTGGGAATCATCCCAAAACCCTTGGCGGAGGCGAATCTTATTGGATCATCAAACAGCGAGGAACTAATCGTGCTAGGAATGTCTGAACGACTGGTAGAGTTGATTAACCGTGCTGTGCTTTTATTGTTTTGCCAGGAGGCTTAAGCACGATGGAGGAAATTTTTACAGTACTATCTTGGGCAAACTTGAACATACACTAGAGACCACTTAGACTGTACAATGTTGATGGATTTTATGATTTTCTTTGTGTGTTTCTTGATGATGCCCGGAGAAATGGGTTCGTGTCAAAGCCTGTAAAAGAACTCCTATTTACTGCCAGAACTGCCCCTGATTTAATTTACCAAATCTTAGCCTTTGAACCTCAAATTGACCCCATTCTTTCCAAGATAAACTGGTCCGATAATGATCATGATAAGAGGCGTCAGATAAATCTGGATCTTAACCCTTAACTTTTCATTTAGATGTAGAATTTCAGCAAACCAGGTACGGTTTTCTAAACTTTTCTTCTATTGTTTAAGACATTAGGGACAATGTCTCATTTAGGTTTGGGGGAGGAGAATAGTTAAATTGTATCTTTTTTTATTGTTTTAATTTAGTCAAAATTTTTATTTTTATTGTTTTATTTTTAGTCAAAAATTTTCAAAAAAGCCAAAAAAATTGAAAAGTTTTACAAAACCAAAAAAAAATATTTTTTATTTTTGTGTTTTTATTTGATTAATCAGGTGAAATTGGTGTGAGATAGCTGTGTAAGGAATTTCCATTCCTGAGATGTAGCTCAACATATTTCGGAACAAGTTAATTTTTGTTTATTTCCTTTTAAATTATTTAATTTGTGAATTCTCCATAATACTGACTAAAATGAATCTTCATATGCTCAGTTGACAGGTATTATCAGCATACATGGTAACATACAGACATGAGATGTAATTGAATAGTTTGTAATATTCAGTGCTCTATTTTAATTGGAGGAAGGGTGTTTAAAAACACCTAGTACCCTAAAACCAATTGGTTTGGGAGTCACTGGCCTAAAGCTTGCTACATGGATCAAAGATGTTGCAAATATATATATATATATATCTGAAGTCTGAGTAATTAAGTCCGTAGGGGTATCTTAACACCTAGTGCCCTAAAACCAATTGGTTTGGGAGTCACTGGCCCAAAGCTCGCTATATAGATGGAAGATATTATATATAAATAAATAAAAAAAATTAAAAAAAAATTATTCCATTGCTTAAAAAAGGTGTGAATTCTGATAAAACTTTAAGACAAAAATATTACTCTCTTCTCAACTACACTCGTGACTATTGTGGGCAAAATGAGTTGATTAATATTTTGTTGACTGTGTATATGGAGAATGGTAAAAATAATCGGAGAATTTACTTATTCGGTAATTTAAAAAGAAACAAAACAACTATTGACTTGGATTAGAAGTTTCATCTATTTAGTCACTAACTTCTTTATTCTATTTTATCTTGCCTTTTTTCTTTTGTGTGCATTAGTTTTATTATATTTTTACCTTTTTAAAACGTTTGTGGGTATCATTGCTGTAAGCCCTAACAGACTTCAACTCGTCCACTAGGGACACCTAAGGTTTAAAGACTTGTTGCATATGCTAAATGCAACCGTGATCCCTACGAAACTAGCAAAATGTTAGGTTTGGGGGTTTGATGAGCGGAAAATATATCAATATTTACCGCCGCTTTGACTTAATATTTTGTTTAGTTTCTCGGGTTTGATGAACGTTTTGATGTGTTTTAGTTTCTTTTACAGATAAAATAATATTGGGACTCAATGAAATTATTTAGGACGAAATCTGGGTCAAATAAGGGCAAATATTGACTTGACATATTAATTTTGGAGATTGGATACTTGAAAGGGCGTTCTAACGAAGTGCAGTTTCGGAAATTATAATTTTACGCAATTTTCGTATTTTAGGTATAACGTTTTACTCCGTTATCAGAATGAGCTGATTCAGATTTTGAATTAAAGAAGACTCAAAGATCTACAACTTTGAAGAACAAAATAATTTCGAATTCTGAAGATGTCATGACCGAAATTGATGAAATATCCGTAAGTGTGTTATGTGTAATTATTAAAGTCATTTTCAAAGCAAATAAATAAATAAATAAAAATAGTCAAGCTCTCACAAAACATGATAGCAATTAATAATGGATTTGGTGGAGTAATTAGTGGAGCAATTAGGGGAGCAATTAGTGGAGCAATTAATAATGGATTTGGTGGATTATTTGATGGAGGTAAAATTTTGCCTATAAATACCAAGCCATTTCATTTGTAAATATATACTTTCTTTTTTGAAATCCTTAAGAATAACTAAGAAGATTGTATCTTGTTTGTTTATTTACAGCTTTCAGTAATTAATTTCCGCTTTCGCACTTTCTTTTATTTACTTTTCAGTTTTTACTTTCCGTAATTTACTTTTACGCACAGTACTTTCATTTCTTTACTTTTTCAGTTTTTACTTTTCACGCAATGAGGAGGTAACTCCCCTTGCAGGGGTAAAAGGTAAAACTTTTATGACTAATATTTAGATTAATCTCCATTAATTATAATATATAAACTATTTAAAACCTGACTTAATGAGGATACCACCATATTAGTCGGTTGCTAATTAATTATAAATTGATTTTAACTTGACTAAGCATGGATACCGCCTGGTTGGTCGGTTGGTAATTAATTATTAATTGACTTAATCAGGATATCGCTTATATGGCTGATTGGTAATTATCACGCAAAGTAAATATATTATATTAAGGGAGATATCTAAAATAGTAGTAAGAAAAGTGGATTCTCTAACCCCAACATTTTCTTTTATTGTATTTTTACTTTATTTACTTTCAGCAATTTACTTTTCAGCAATTTACTTTTCAGCAATTTACTTTCAGCAATTTACTTTTCAGTAATTTACTTTCAGCAATTTACTTTTCAGCAATTTACTTTTCAGTATTTAATTTCCAGCAATTTACTTTATGTCTTTTATTTTATTTAAGCTTTTACTACCCGTTAATATGTGTCGTAACTAAGTCAGTTATCTGGGGTTGTGATGAATTCCAATATCACCGGTTAATAAGGGGTTATTTTATGGTTTGGGTAATATAAAGATTTATTTATTGAGCCTTAGTCTTAATACTTCTTGTTAATTGGCCATTAATAAGATTGATTCGGTAAACTTGAAAAGAACTTGGAAAAAAGATTTTAGGTTTAAACCCTAGACTCAATAACCCACGATATTCCTTGAGGATAGATAACCTTTTAATAGATTTCCTTACATGATAGGAATATACCTGTTGTGCGGGGTAGCCAAAATTGGAACTTAATCTTAATGAATTTAGATAACTTGGTTGACATAGGAATATGATTAATTAAGTTACACTGGGTATTTGTATCTGACCATCGGAAGAGGCTTTTGCATAATTTCGTGTTCCAGGTTAATAAACCGATATATTACACAAACGTAAAATAACCACTTCATCTTTTAAAGAGATATTGGAAAGATTCACAACCATGGATAGTTTAATAATATTAAATTTTCCTCAATTTCCTTTTGCATAATTTTATTTTCTATTTTAAGTTTAAAGTCACCACCCAATCAAACAATCAATCCATTAGATACTTGTAAACATTTAACTTCATAAATTAATAACAAAAGGTTTTAAGTCATCGTGGGATCGATACTTTTTATACTACTTGAACGATATGTGCGCTTGCGTTATATGCGTGTGAAAACACCAATCAAGTTTTTACCGCCGTTGCCGGGGACTTATTTATCTTTCACCATTAGTTTTGGGGTTGGATACTTTACTTGTATCTAATTTATTTTTACTTATTGTTTTTGTTTTCTTGTGTTTCAGGTTCACAGACACTACATGAGACAAACCAGAAGCTTTGAACACCGACCGCTTGACCCAGAGATTGAAAGAACCATCAGACAGTTGAGAAGGTAAAGACGAGAAGGGCAAGAAACAATTGTTAACATGGAACCTGAACCTTTAGAAGTTTCACCACCAATTCCCATTCGTGACAAAACCATTCCAGTGGTGGACAGCCTCATTTCCTGTATTGTACTTCCTCCCTTACCAGCAAATGCGTGTGACATCAAAACATGCATTCTGATGATTCAGTAGTCAATACAGTTTGGGGGGGAATGCAACTGAAGTTCCTAATGCCCACATCAGCAACTTCCTGGAAGTTTGCGGCACTTTCAATTACAACAGAGCATCAGAAGAAGCAATGAGACTGCGAGTTTTTCCATATTCCTTGAAAGATAGAGTAAAAGCTTGGCTACATTCACTACCAGCAAGTTCCATCACAACTTGGAACACTCTAGCCACCAAATTCCTTGCAAAGTACTTTCCACCAGCCAGAACATCAAAACTGAGAAATGACATTACATTCTTCATGCAGCAAGATTCAGAATCCCTCTGCGAAGCTTGGGAATGATTCAAAGATTTGCTCCGGAAATGTCCTCACCATGAGATTCCAAAATGGCTTCAAGTCCAACTTTCTATAATGGACTTTATGCACTAATGAGAGCGACAATTGATGTTGCTGCTAGAGGAGCTTTGATGGCAAAAGGAGAAGATCAAGCCTAGGACTTAATCGAAGAAATGGCTAACAATAATTCACGAAGAAATGTTAAAATGGAGGATAATGTTGGACAATTATGACCCATAACATCACTATTTGTAAAGAACATTGTGTTTTTGTACAAATTAAATATGTGCCAAAAGGAAATTGCTATTTTATCATTATTGTAATTAGATTACTTGGATATATATTAATGATAAATGTCCATATGGTTAAATCAGATTAATAAGATATGAGACAGTATTAATCCACGAATGGTTTAATCATTAAATATCCTTAGTAGAAGTATTATCGAGACTGGACATTGATAATGCGGAATAGACTAGTATTACACTTGTGCGCATTATGGAAGCTTAACGACATAGTTCACATATATTTAGATATTGGATACTTATGCAACTATAATAAGAGATTCTGTTAGCCGTTGGACCGGGAACAGTTCGCTCTGGATAGACCCACTCAGAATCTTATTGGTAGTATGACTATGTGTCTATGGGAATCCCAATCAGGGTAAGTGTATGTGATCCTTAACCTGAGATTTACGTCGTTATTACTTGTGACTATAAGTTTACTTAAGTATTGGTCGTCTAGAGCTTTAACAGGTTATGTGTACGCCTGTATTGGGTTTAGTGAGAATCATAGTGAATTGGATGTGATGTCACGATGAGAGTATCACTTCAGTCATATAAAGATGATGGTCAGACAGGATACGAAACTAGTACTCTAAAAGCTATAACTATCGGGATAGTATGACTAGGTCATGACTTCCCGATTACATAGATTAGTTACTCGGGATCCGATATATGCTTCGTAAGGGGCAGACACAAGGCCAACCTTAGGCCTAGCATGTGACATCCGATACTGGATCGTATTATATATTACATAATATTTGTATTATTATGCCTGATACAAATGATATTCCTCGGTGAATATTTCTGGATAATTGGGTAGGCACGGTGTTTTGCTAGAAGCCAACTGTGTCTTGTAAATCGGTGAGAACATGGTACGGGGTACGCATGTGTTCGGATAGTCTGATAATCGTATTTACTGCCAACATATCCAAGAATCTCTTGGGTCGCTTCCCAAAGATTCACCAATGACATTTGACTCAGATAGAATTAATCTGGGATTAATTATGAGAGAGAAAATTAATCTGGGATTAATTGCGGTAAGAATTAATCTCGGATTAAATTCCTATAGAAGAGAGAACGCAATTAATTTAGAATTAATCGATAAAATAAATTTAATAGTTAAATTTGATTTTTCTATTTAATTTATTTAATTGTGGCTAAAATAATATATCAGATATATTAATTGAAATCACATTTCAATATGAAATTAAAATTGGATTTTAATTTGGGCGAACGAATTAATTTAGAATTAATTTGAAAGCGACTATCGTAATAATTTTGCGAGGCATAATTATTTAATTAACTTGGATTAAATTATAGCGCGACGGTAAATTTGTTTATTCGGAATTAAACGAACCAGATAAAATTGCTCATGACTTTGCTGGGCCCAAGTCAAGTTGTGTTGTGTAAGCCAACTCAAATTTTGAATTTAAAATGTGGTGGGACCACATGACTTACATCAAATGTCAATTATTGAAGGAAGTAGTTGGCTTTAATAAAATGCATCATTTAACACACAGAACTACCAAGTTTTGGAAACTATTCACTCTCTCTTTCTCATCTCCATTGCCGATTCCTTCTCCCATTGGTAATGAAATTTTTGCTTCAAAATTTCTTCAAAGCTAGCACTTGGAGGAGTCAAATGAGGTGATAGGGAAAATCACCCAAGGAACAAACAACACAAACAATAAGCTTGGAGCTTCATCCAAAAAAAAGAAAATTTTGAAATTTCTCCATATACAATGTAAGTGATTCTGCCACTTTACTTGATTATTTCACACATAACATAACATTTAGGATCTTGTGGCATGTATTAGAGACTAACAGATAATTCTTATTGATGAGATGACGAGGACATAGTTGAGATGGAATCAAAGGAATTATGGCCAAATGATGCGCTAGAGGTATGGAGCGGACAACCACAAAGGCTCATAAGAGTCAAGCGTTAGAACGAGTGAAGGTGATGATTAGACTATCAAAAGGAAGCCCAAAAACACCATTATGGAAAATAAGTCGTCTCCAGAATACAAAGAGTACGAGGTTTAACCGCCATGATAAGGATGGAGAAGGAGATGCTGGAGAACCCCATATCATTATCCAATTTGGTAGCATGCCACCACTCGTTGCCAACCACTATATGTTACCAAAAATATTTGAACGAAAATGGGGGTGAAATTGAAAATATGGAAGAAGATATCTACAATACCAAAGAACAAGAAGCATCACCCTTTACTTTAGAAGAAGTAGAGGAGCAC